>JAODOY010034181.1:15081-45350 GCA_025399855.1 Forbesichthys papilliferus | reverse complement strand
GTCTGGAGTAAATCTCCTGTAACTCGGGTAATGGTGATCCTATGATCTTAGAAGCTGTTTTCACAGTCCTCCTCAAAAGTTTTTGATCCTGTGTTGTGATGTTACCAAACCAAACCAGCATGCTTCCAATTAAAATGCTTTCTATAGTAGTATCTCATGTTCAACCAATGTTTGTAGCTCTAAATCTACTTTTGTTGCTGATTAATGGCAAAAACAGCATAGCAAGTGGCTAGGAGGTGCAAATATGATTTAATTAACAAAATAGCTTCTTTCATGAATATGATTTGTCTTGATCCTAATCTACCAATAAAATATTTATAACATTTATAATGTAATGTTACTTCTACTTACAGTAATATTATAGGTCTAATATATATTAGGCTATCGACGGTAAAAGATTAAGAGACCACAGCAGTTTCTCAGATGTTTACTATTTATACATGTTCAATTTACAGTATATATACATATACATATACATATATCAAATGTGTGTCCTGTGAAGGAACAAGGGTGTTACGTTTTGATAACCAGCCATGTATCTACTAAGCACATTATCTTCATAGGGGCGTTACCAAACAAAATGTCTATAATCAACATAACATACCACTTTTTTCTTATTCGTCTGTTTCTCCGCCTCTATTGCTTTATTAGCCAATACAGACCAGGGAGCTAAAAGTCCACGTTGAAAGGCCCAGCACTTGTATGTGTCACATCGACATTGCTAATGCCAAAAACAACTAGAAATACTTGTTTTTTATGGAATGGGTCCTTTAAGTTAACTTGCCAGAATGTACATAGAACTGAGAAAAATAACTTATTGTTGTCCAGGCAAATTAATTGTGGGTTAAATATTTGAAATGTGGCAATTCTCTTTACATTTGTATTAAGTTATTTATCTATATAAAACTCTTGAGCTAAAACATCACCTTTGACACTTATTCTGAATTTAACTACCGTATGTCAATCCTATTCAATTGTTAGTGAGGATAATTGTTGGGTATGGTACTAGTCCCATTTGAACAAATACTGTAGGAATATCTGGAATATGGTGCCAATAGTCTACCCAACGTTTTTGTCTTTACTTTGTCTAACACATTCCAGTTGAAACTGGACGCATGTGGGCGTGACTGCTATTTTGTTGTGTAAAAGCCCGTATGCTAGAGACTTGGAATAACCGGCATCCTATAATTCTATAGAAAACTTTCGCCACTTAATTGACACATTGGGCATTAACCAAGCTGCTGAGGATGCTCTCAATGTCTCACTCTCGTAGCTGCTCATGTAAATAATTGCTGAAAATATGTGGCCAACCTACAGTTTCTCTTGTTAATATCTGGCCCACCTGAATTTGTAATTGAATAGCCCTGTACTATACCTTTGCAATGTCTGCAAAATAATAGGAGTCATACATGGCAAAATGCTCGGTTGGTTCTTGTGATCATTACACATGTATGGGTAAGATAATACATAACATAATACAACATAAATACAAGTAAAATATAATGCAAATGACAAATGAATTGTATTTGAAGGTCAAAGATGCAGTAGGTGTACTAATTCACATGGGTTCTGTTACCACATTATAGGCATATTTAATTGAAGCAATCATTAAAACAATTCCAACAACATTCTCTTCCTTTAACATTGGTATTGATTATGCTTTCTAAAGGTGAATTAAAGTCACACTTAAATTAACAAAAGCAAAATATATAGGCTATTATAAAATTGTATGTGCACAATGACAGGTCATTTTCTCCCAGTAAGTTATCTATCACACACTATGAATGCATATGTCCTATATATCAATCAATCAATCAATCAATCAATCAATCAATCAATCAATCAATCACACCATTATTACAGACTAGAGGTCCAAAGCCTAGCTAGATACATTGGATTTAAGGATGAATGGAGGATTCTCAAGAATGACTCATGGATTGTATCATGTTGAAAGTCAACTTTTCTCAAAACTCTTGTGGAGTTAACTTATTGAGGATGTTTGAAAAGTATTTGTATCAGGTTAAAAAAAATCGACTATTTTTACTGAGCACTTTTATTAACAGAATTCTACTTATGTGTCACATGTGGCCTAAATACTCTTCCATACAAATCTATTGAAAGTATGGCGATCAATATTACAGTGAATACGATAATGATTCAAGGGCTAAACATATGTCATGCGTATTAATAACCGCAAGAGGGCAGTTGCATCTTAAAAGTGTCAAGAATAGTATCAGATGGACTAACAATATAGTTTGATTAAGGATTCTGTTATTGTTCAATAGGAAATTTGATTTGCCATAGCGAATAGGCTTTTTATCCTTAAAAAAATCGACCGGAGTAGCCTACAGTTCAGCTAAAACGTAGAAACTCGGTGTAACGCCAGCCTATGACATGTCTATTTTTTGAGGCAAGAACTTAGGCTATATTAAACTGTATGTTATGCATTTAGTTTTTTTACATGGTCAACAACAATGCACTGCTACCTTCTGCTGCACATAGCCTATTCGCCTCCAGTGTAGCAGATCAGCACCATGGATAGTGGTGAAAGTTTGCACTTCAGTTCAGCACCATGGAGAACAACAGAAACGAGGCCGTCTAGCGCACGGCCAGTCGGCTTTCACATGTTTAATGTTTAATTTTTATACGAGAAAGATATTGAATGGGATCAGATGAAGGCTCGTCCTTTACGATATGTGTTTTATAGTATAGCCGTCTGGACTGAACAACGCATGACTCTAAAACGCGTTAATTAAGAGAGGAGAGGGGAATAGTATACGTTAATGGCGAGGTGAGGGAGTCCAGCCTAAGGAATCTAGGGAGAGATTCGGAACTGGGGATTCCTCAAACCGTGAGAAGGCGTACCTATAGGAAGAGGGTGGATTACGCACTCCCGCTCCAATTTGCATCACATTACATAGCCTCTATGTGGCGATAAACTGGCTATAGCCTAATAGGGAACATCGACATTTTAACTGGTGTCTAATTTTAAACCACATTGGACATCGTAGCATTTTTTGTGAAGACACTTACGTAACGTGAAGTCAGTTCATCGACCCGTCATGAAATGGAATCGCCCTTGGATTCCCCCATTTCATTTCGGATTGTATAGGCCTATTCCAGCAGGCACAGGCTCCCTCTGTTAAATAAATCAAATGTAGGCTATATTACAATATTGCTGAAGATACTTGAATGCAGTCGAATACAATTGCTGGTCAGAATAAAGAAGCCTTTTACAGAAATGGCTGGGTATATTTCCTAAAAAATAATCTGCATTGCTATGTAGTTTATTAGGCCTTATGTAGGCTATAGCATACATTTATAGTTTAATTTTCTAAATTTATACCAGCCGGCTTCGTGTCAATTACGATTTAAGTTTATTAAAACCTGCGGTAAAGGCAAGACTAAAAGTGACGTAAACATAAACGTTATTTATAGCTATTTGGAGATACTACTTTGCCAATGACGAAACCCTTAAGATGTAGCCGTATATGCTGTAGCATATAGCACTTAACACGTGCCTATTTATTTTTTGTCTGTAGCCAATGTGTAGGCTAACTAAAAATAAATAATCTGCATCACCAAAGGCATAATTCGCTTTCTGATGGGTTATGTGATGCTGGCGATTGTGTTCAAGATCGTTCGCAGGCACAGCAGCAGCTACACAGCTGACTTGTTAATGACCAGGAATTGTAGGGGGCTGGGTGATAGGCCCGGTCACGCTGAACAGGGGCCGTCCCTATTGGTGGAGAGCAGACAGAGGAAGGCCAACCTAGAGATCGCTTAGAGATATCTCCCATTTACACCATATTTTGAAGCCACTGTGCGATTTTATCATAAAGGGACAAGTCGAAGGCTATTTTTAATAGGTAAGAACTCAAATACATGACTTTATGTTTATTTTTATTTTCGAGGGTTTTCTTTGCACATTTCTCATTCATGTAGTGTCGATTTAGGAAATAACTGGATTGAACATTCTTACAAATATGGATATTAAAATAGTGCATATAGGGCTTCATATCAAATGTAGGCAGAGTTTATTTCAGTAGACCTGCTATTAAAATATAAGCTAGTCCCATGTAATTTATAATAAGAGCAAATCCAATCAGGACAAACTAAATGGTTGCTTTTGGTTGTTGGCTATTTAAAGGACATTAACGCAATGTTTCTAGAATAGGTTTCACCGCTAGCCCTGTTATTTTACTACCATGTCCTTGCTTTCAAATGTGGATATTCCCCCACGTGATTGTTTTCCTGCTTGGAATGAAACATGTATGACCTCTGATTGTTGCATCATTTAATCGGCTATTTGATAAGTCTGAACATGGTTTAGGTTTCTTCCATACAGTGTATAAATGATACACTATGGTTTACCTCCCCCCCAAGCAATGCACTCGGGATGTTTCAAAAGCATAGGCCTACATTACATTTAATGTTATATTTGTATAGCTCTGGCGGCCAATAGGTGTAGCCTTACAAGCAATAATTAATGAGCTTGTCCACAATTAATAATTTAATTGGATTTTTCTTCCTTAAAAATTGTCGTGCGTCGACATGATGTGAAAATGGACTGGGCGTGAGTGAATAGCGTGTTTTACTATAGCCTACTGTAATGGATGACTCGATCGCAGCCACTAGGAGCTACCATATAGGAGGCGTTGCCAGGGCTCAGCCTATTGCCTTTTGACAGCAATCTACGGCTGACTGCTTTCGGTTGTAAGGTTGTACAAATTTGGATTTGTACAACGGTTGCATTAATTATTATTTAGGCTATTGAAAATATGACACATTATAAGCGATAGGAACAAGATTCTGCACGTGCTGATAAGTGTCTCTCTTCACAGTTCCTCGGCCAAGATGGATGTATTTATGAAGGGTTTGTCTAAAGCTAAAGAAGGGATGGCGGTGGCTGCAGAAAAGACCAAGGAAGGTGTTGCAGTTGCAGCTGAGAAGACCAAAGAAGGGGTCATGTTTGTAGGTAAGACAGTTTAAGATACATTACTGTAATTCTGTTTTGTAGGTCAATTTAATTAATGCTTAATCCGCACTCTTTCTTCCCAACCCAAATGAATGGCAGATATGTAGACTAGAGGTAAATAATAGGCTATCCCACATATAGGTATGATGCCACGTGTATGGTGTAACAAATGCGTTTATTTAGATAAACCCATTTGTTATATTTTTATATCAATGTCTCTTTTGTGTCAGAACGCTATGAGGCTGAATTAGTTGTATTTTTCAACACTGAGCCATATTGTAAAACGGAATGCTCTTTTTTAATGGATGATGATGACCCCTGCATGGAACAGCATCAATGTATGCCAGTCAATAAGTCACGCAATAGGTTGTGTGATCAGAAGATTGCCTTTGCCTATGAGGAGACATGTATTGATTGCCCTGGAGATGCACTACACACATTTGCTGGAGGCATACAAATGTGTGGGAAATAAGGTGATTCATTGTTTGGCTTTATGTTCATTGGGGCTGTGGATGTCCTTATGGTTCTCATTCTCTTGACCTGAGCAGTTTTCAGCATAGCCAAGAACACAACAGGACCGTCAGTGGGCTGCTGGGAGCTTGGAGAGGGTGGGTGGAGGAGGGGGGGGGGGGGGCAACACGTCAGTAAATTGGACAACACACAAACAGATTGCAGAAAGACAGCTCTGAGCCATAACCTTTATTAGTCTTCTCCATTGCCACAGTGCACCAAGTCAAGACATTTGTTCAGGGAACCAATAAATCAGGAGCTAACAGGTTTTCACTTTAATTTTAATGTACACTCAATAATAAGTGAATAGCCTATAGCTATCACCTAATATACACTACAGTGCTATAGGTTAGCATTGCACCCAAAAGAGTAATCTATCTTGTACACACACATAGTGTAAACTCACAAACATGTTGCTACCATGGATCTCAGTATATAATAATACCATACGTGGAGCAGGATGGTCTAGTGGTCTGGGTGTTGGCCTCCCAGCCGGAAGGTCATCATGGGTTCAAACCCATGGGTGTTGAGGTACCTGTAAGCATCCTTGAGCAAGATGCTCCCAGTGTTTGGTTGCACCTTGCATGGAAGCAATCACTGTGTGAATTGGTGAATGTGAGGCAAAATACTGTAAAGTGCTTTGTATCGAAGCGCTACATAAATGCAGTCCATTAACCAATGCGTCTTAATAGTTTTCACTTGCCGTATGCATCCTAAACCAATATATTGCTGTTGCGGCAACGATTTGGTGTGTGTGTGTTTGCTTTGTTTGTTGGGTTGTGTTGCGCTTGTTTACTTGAACAATTGTGGCGTGGCCTATTCCAGGCATAGCCGTCACTAATGAGATTGGATCCAATTAGCCCAGATATTTAGCTGCGTGTATCAGGCTGGTCTCAGCAGCAAAACATGCCAGGTTGAGGTCTGAATATGTGTAGGCTCGTTTGTGTAATTTCCACACCTCTACGTACGTGCTTCGCAGCCTGTAGTACTGAGGAAGAGGAGCTTGAAGGCCCTTGGTGGGATCGGTCTGTGGTCCACCTCTGACAGCTGCCAATGTTGCCGCAGACTGCCCACCCATCTGAGAGGAGCTGAGCAGGCGACCTAGAGGAGAGAACTGTAGGAAA
Organism: Forbesichthys papilliferus; assembly: GCA_025399855.1. Taxonomy (NCBI): domain Eukaryota; kingdom Metazoa; phylum Chordata; class Actinopteri; order Percopsiformes; family Amblyopsidae; genus Forbesichthys; species Forbesichthys papilliferus. The sequence continues at coordinate 38,738 of JAODOY010034181.1, read as the reverse complement.
ACACCTCGGATGAAGATAATGTGCACTGCAATGTCACGAGTAATGGCACACAGGCTGCCACTCTTCTGGTGAAACACTCGGTCCTGGTGTGTTTAATAATGCTGGTCAGGGGTATTGTTATTGATGTTGGCACACCACACCAGTCACAACAGTTCCACTCAGATGTTTACTTCACACAAGTCGAAAATGTGCTCCTGTTCTTATTAGAGAAACAATAGACTGCTGCTTATAGAGGAACTATACAGTATTAACGCAACACAACATTGTCAATAAGCGACGCTAAAATAAGCAAATGTCTTTGATCAGCACCATGGATAGTGTGACTCGAGCACTCGCACGTCTTGATTAATACTGCAACAACATAAACATGATGACTGGATATAATTATCTCATACAAATATATCATAGCTCTTTTATTGTCTTTTTACATTCAAATGTATAGTTGGATAGTGTATCCAGGATGTCCAACTTTGAATACACATTCTATTAATGTTCCCTCTGGGCTCCTATACCTGTTGTATGTGAGTCACCAGCAATGGGTGTATTTTCTGCAATACACTACAATATGCTTAAGTGGCGGGAGCTTCAGTGTGCGGGGCAATGCTGCCTGTCATTGTGTACTGTCCTTCATTGGCCATTTTCCTGTACAGCTCCAGGGAAGCAGTAAAGTGCATATAGGTGAACAGTCAACTAGCAGCACTACAGCAAATCACAATGGGATCCGTAAGAGGCCAGAGACGTCAACACTGTAGTGAAAGTGACATCAGATGGCCACAATGTTGAATGACTTCCTAGAAGCACCATGCCACCTTGCTGTGGCGGCCATTTTACTGTACTTCTCTTGTGCCTTGTGAGCTATGGTAAAAGACATTGATCAGGGGAATTATTCCATCGCACACCAAGAGTGTATAAATAGTGTTTTCTCTCACCCCCCAACTACACTGGAGACAATGAAGACAGTTTTACTACTGTCATGCTGATGTTTTATATTACTTGTGTTGTAGAATATACAGCAATTTTAATAAATGTGTCTCTCCTCTTAGGCAACAAAGCTAAAGATGGCGTCGGCTCAGGTATATTGTTCCTCTTGTGGTCCTGCATGGTTTCAGTCAAATGTTTATTTCCTCCATTCACACTTATTCCCAATCCTAAAACTGTGTGTGTGTGTGTGTGTGTGCGCGCGTGCATGCATGCATGCGTGTGTCTCTTCCTGCAGTGGCTGAGAAGACCACTGGAGCAATGGGGAACATTGCAGCCGCTACCGGCCTGATGAAAAGGGACGAGTTCCCTGGTGACATAAATGTATGTACACCCCCATCCGTATACAGCCACGCACACAAACGTGTGTGTGTGTGGGGGGATAAGGATATGGCTAACCATTGGCATGAGGTCACGGTATAAACAAGGACACAGGAATCTGCATATACAGAATCAAATCATACGAAATGCCAGCATACAAGTCCATATGCCTCTGGAAAATGCATAGCTATCATTCATTGCTGATTGAGAAGAAAGCCCCCTGATGCATACTGGAAAGTTATATATGTATAAACGCTATGGACAAACTGGCAAGGAAAGATTTATGCAGGGCTTTCAGCAAGTCCCTTGCGGCAGGAGAGTACAATATGGCTTCATATTACACATTTCATTATGTGTAAGTCAGGGGACCACGGCTCAGGCAGACTGTCAAAGCAGCCCTGGCTCCTGTTCACATCAAACTGGTCAGCCAGTGTCAGTATCAAGGATGTTGTAATGACCTAACAGCTCTCTCTCTGAGCCAGTCGACTATCCTCATGTTCCAGTATTACAACCTGCCGTCCTGATGCCAAAGTCACCTATCTTTATGGTAGCCTATGTCCTGGCTCACGGGTCAGTTAACACCACACAGGGAATTGAACACCCTTATAGGAGACTAGTGTAAGGCTCAGCTGCAAAAGGCTGTTTATGTATATATTTATGCGCAAAATGCATGTCAGGAATTATGTTTATGATCTGATAGGAGCTATAGGAAAAAGTTGTTATTATTAGTATTGTTTTAATTCTGACTTTCGTGATCTCGTTTAGCCACTAAACTACAGTACATTATAAACCACAATGGCCGTAATGACATTATTAGCTCCACATTATGGCACATGCCTGCTACAGCTCAGTACATGCTGAGCTGTAGCAGGCATGCGTAACCATCCACATACTGGCAGAAAACAACCGATTAGCCAGCCAATCAGTGTCCAGTGCAGTGTTTAAGTTTAGCACCGTAGTGTACGTGTGTAAGTATCAGTGTGACCCAGTGAAGTACACACACTTTCTCTGACCATCTGATTTCATGTATCTTGCGGGCCGTGCTAATTGGTTTGGTGGCTGCACAGTAATAATAATGGCTGCTTTGTTGCAGCCACAGACGGGATTATCACCACGTGTTCTTGTCTGTTCTAATTGACTGGATTGGCAAAGGGTTTAAAAATAGATGAGTGCTGACCCAATAGCATTCTTGTGCCATTGGAGCAGGTGCTCTTTACTGTATAACCCTCTTGGTGAATGCCTTGTTACAGTAATACCTACTATAACATGTTTAAACACTAATACAGCACGCTACCTAAGGCATTTAGTGCAAGTGACCACTTGCTAGAGTACTGTAATTTGTATGTAATCCTCTATTGTCTGTCTGTCTGTCTGCCCAGCCTGAGGAGTATGGCCAGGAGGCTATGGAAGGCCATGGTCAGGGAATGGAGGCCGAAGGACAGGCATATGATGAGACCCAGCAGGTAATGAGCAGCACAACCCCACAGCACGGTTATTAGAACCGTGAGACAAGAATCAGGTTATTACGTTATTACAATACAGTTTATAAAACCCTGCTATTAGCACTGTTTAATATAATGTGTAATTTTATCAACGTTATTAGAACCATGCCATAAGAACCATGTAGAGTCATTAGAATGGTGTACGGTAATTACAGCAAAGTCATAAGAACCATACCATTAGAAAGATGTTGTTACATCAGATATCATAAAGATGTTGTTGCATCAGTCATTAGAACCATTACACGGTTGTTATTACATCAAAGTTATTACAACCATTAGAAATATGTTATTAGAATCATGCCACTTGAACAATGTATAATTAGAAATTTGTAACAGCCTGGCTCACAGGGTTGATAAAAAGATGAAGCCCACACTCGTTTAGGTTGAATAAACTATTTATTTGAATAAACTATGAGTAAAAGATCTGTTAGTCAGTAATGTGTGAAATGCATAAATGGGTGACTGTACCATTACACAAAAGACAAAACCAAATCCAAACCAAGCACCTATATACAAATAGAAAGCACAGGTGTCGTCCATTAAGCCTAATGAGCTGATCACGTCTTACGTCGTCAAAAACGTTAGACATCATAGTTATTAGAATCATGCCATAAGAAAGATGTTAGACGTCAAAGTTATTAGACAAGTTATTATTTAGACAAGTTATTATACCCATGCCATGAGAGTCATGTAATTCTTTAGAAATCAAAGTAATTGGAACCATACAATTACAAACATGTCATTAGAAATGCTATACATCAACGTTATTAGAACCACGCCATTACAATCATGTAATTAGTAAAACATGTTAGATTTCAAAGTTATTACAACCATGTAATAATACATATTTTAGACATCTAAGTTATTTAAAGCATTTTATTAGAACCGTGTTTTAAGACTGAAATGTATTCGATCCACACCAGGAGAGTAGTAGTAGTAGTAGTAGAGTCAACCTAATATAACTATTAGAACCATGCTATTAGAACATGGATGTTAGAGCTACATATATAGTAGTATTATTAGAACAAAGCTTCTATATTATGGTTCTACACTATTATAACCATGCTATTAGAACGTGGCAATTATAACAAATCTTATAATTCTACACGTTTAGAAGCATGCTATTACTGTAGAACATGGTCATTAGATTAGAACTAAGATATGTTTATTGTGTAATATATAGCTGCACTTTCTTGTGTTAGTAATTTAATTTCAAGAATAACTGCTCCACAAAATGAGCACTTAATGTTTCAACTCACAAGGGATGCATCCATAGGGAGCCTCATCAATATTTATCAACTCTTCATGGTTGCATATTTTAGCTCTATTGCATTTCAGTGTGACATTTGTCCTCTACTTCTTTCCCACACGACCATTAGCTGATATAATATAATAAACAGACGCTGTTAACCAGCCAATTGCCACATGGATTTTAGCAACAGCTACATTAAGCAATCTGTGTTTGCATGTGTTTAGCATGGATAGGAATCTGAGCTACATAGTTATTTTTAGAATCTGGCTCTGTGTGAGACACATTGCTGAACCAGTTCCCTCAAAATCTGCATACAGAATAATGAGTGGAAAATAGAAAATATGCATCTATATATATAAATGAGCAGGAATTAACTTTTGTAACGTTGAAACATACCACTTATATTGTTTGCTTATTGTAATGGATCCATAGATCAAAAGTTGACCTATTCGGCATGACCTTCTAAGCATTTAAAATGGGGTGATATTTTCACTTTTCCCTGTTATTGCCATCGTTAATGTCCTCATCAAGCAGTGTGATTCAGAGCCAGCCCAGGGATGGACATTAAGAATGATTATTGTGCTCCATCTTTCCGTCCTCATACACATCTCTGCCCCTCCCCCACTCCCTGCTACCAGCAGTGAGAACTGCCTGACTGGGTGTGGTGATGACGTGCCCTGCCTGTGTGCACTGTGGGTAATAACGTGTTGCTGATAATATGGAATCTGGCTGATGTTCTTGTCTATGAACCAAGGTGTGTTTCCATTACATCTAGCAGATGCCAGAGAAATACGAATGAATAGTACCTATCGATTTCCTTTTAGGAACACAGCAGATGAGAAGTGCATTACATGATAACCGGATCTTGTGCCTGGTTAGGTGGAGGCTTTTGCGGGATTGTTAGGGTGGTGAATGTGCGTTCTCATAAGGTTGAAGCTATGCTTGTGCTGCCCTCTGCTGGTTTGAGGGAGTAGCACTGTAACATCATTGATTGCGTGACATCATTGCCTACAATGGAGGGCTATTATTACACATGGTGCTCTACTTAAATGGGCTATGTGCATGTACACATCAAGATATATGTGGCTGATGGATAATGACTTTGATCTATTAACAGTTAAATAGATCTAGCTTTTGGAGGGGTTGGCATACATTTGCTCAACTCATGTTTTATTACAGGAAGAAGACATTGTGGTGTTTAGTTATTACAATAGCCATGAGATAATGATTTCAGGTAATTGGACGTAATAACTGTAAGTAATAACATGTGTTTTTGTGTTTTTTTCAGGAGAATCAGGACTATGAACCAGAGGCATAAAGACATAATTCCAAGCCACTGTCAGCCAGCAGCACAATAACATTTATTTAAATAAAAAGGACATATGCTGAACCTATTCCAATTTTACACACACACACACACGCACACATTGTTGTGCAATTCCACTGACAAATGTTCTTCCTTCAAAACAAATCTTTTATTATATATTGTAAATGTCATGTTATTTATGTAATGTGTTGGATGTAGGTATTTATTGAAATGTAGGGCCATCTTCGGTCTCATTTCCTTGACTCCCTCCCAATGAAATGAGACCAGAGCTACGGCTTGTGAATTTGTAATTGTGCGTTCTTGTATTTAGATATGTGCAATAGATGTTCATCATCTTCCAATGAGACATTGTAAGTGGAAAAAATAATAACAAATAAGTCCGGTTGCAAACAGATATGACTCCTATAATATCTTCTTAAGTGTCTAAAATATGCCTGTCGGTTTATATTTTGCTTTATTTTTAAAGGTTATTTATTTATTAAATTAATGTTTTTGAAGTACGAGTTTTATACATTGTATCTTTATAGTTGCTTGTGAAATCATTCCAGTAAATTATCTGTTAGAAATGAGCAAACTATACATGTTTATGTGTGACGGTGTGTTTGTGTGTACTGCATTTTAAGTCAGTATATCATGTCTTGAAATCATAATGGTTGTCATATCAATATGTGCTTTACAATGCAGGACATGTCAGTATAAAGGTTTATGTGTCACGCCAGACAAACAGATCCTCTGTAAATAAATTTAAAAAATAAAAAAAGTTGTTAGTTTTTCTTCAATAATTACATTTTTTTAAATTATTGAAACAAAGTGTCATTTTGTTTTAAATGTTGGTAAAAATCAGGCTTCCTCTCTTGTATCTGTCTGCAGCCTTTTGTCGTATAAAGGCACAATGCGTAGAATCTGCTGATGCGGTGCGATGGGGTTTTGTCTCTTGGCAGGCTGCATCTATAGTTGGGATGCCAGTCTAATTAGGTCTGTGTGCTGGCTCTTTGTTTAGGTAAGCCACTCGGAACGTGCAGTGGTTGTCACACTCCAACCGGGGGTATTAAACCACCTCCCCTACTGCTGGTCTGCTCAGACCAATGTGTGGACGCCCAGGGAGCCCAAGACCATTCTGAGCCATGGCCTCATTTAAGAAGTCATTTGAAGGGCTGAAAAGCACAAGCCACTCAGCAGTGGAAGGTGTCACAGAAGCTGCAGGTACAGTACATAAAAAACTAGACTCTGTATTCTTTACATGAGACTGTTGACATGTTAAAAGTCACAGTATCAACTCATTAATGATGTTTGTTTGGCTCATTATGTGCCCTGCATCATCACACAATTGCCATGGTACAGACGACTGTGTTATTTCTGTAAAGCTTTCAAAAGCCTGACTTTTCCACTCAATGCTCTTTCATGACCTAAATACCATATGCATGCATTAAAAATGAATTACAATCATTCTGTTGCTCTTCAAGACAGATGGCAGTTAAAACCAGAGACTGCAATTGGGTGAAATGTGTCCCTGTGTTTTCAGTCCAAGCAGCTCAGGATAGTGTGCAACAGGTGGCAGAGCTCTCCAAAGAAACCACCAGCACAGGTACGGTTCAGTGGAAGGAGTGTACCTCCCACCAATGTTAAAATAATGTTTTACGTGTGTGTGTGTGTGTGTGTGTGTGTGTGTGTGTGTGTGTGTTCTGGTCTAGCTTCTATTGTTGTCAGTATATATTGTGTCACAACATTAATCTCCTGCTTTACACTGACCTTGTGAAGCTGCCCAAGAGGCCAACATACAGACTCAGGCAGCCATAGAGAAAGTTGCAGACAAAGCCACAGAGACCATCAAGGAGTATGGACAGAAACTGGATGGCAAATGATGGGTTGTGAATGAAAGCTGTTCAGCCACATGGCAACACTTCTAGAGGACGCATGCTGCTGGCATTCAAAGAAGAAAATTACATTAAAACATTCCAACATGCATTGGAAAGGTGGATGTTTTCCTATGTCCTTTCGACTCATTTCTTTATATTTGGATTGTTAAATCTAGCTAGATAAGGTATTGCATGTAACCATCTCAAAAGAAATAATGACTGCTGTTAGCTTGTAAATTTGATTAAAGCTGACGTAACAAAATGTTGAGAAATCTGCATCAAATATGTGCTATATCAGATAAAGCACATATGTGTAGCTCCTCCCTGTGTTTTGTGCTATGGAGAGCTCTCCTCTCAAGGCCTTGATATGACCATGCTTATCTGCAACAGTACGGTGGAGACCTTTGGCTGGCTGATAGCACCTGATGACAATGCAATGTGAGCTGTTTACCTAGTCTCTCACAAACACACCTCCCTACATCACACTGCCGGTTGCTAGGCAACATAACTCTGGTGGCCACAGATTGGTGGAAACCTTTGAATCGGTGGCAAGAATTCTGCTGTCAGTACATGGTGTTCTGGCCATGCTGTGACCTACTTCTACAGTATATTAACATATATATAGGAATGAGTGCAACACACATATGATTTCAACATGTAGCCTACTGTAGAACATCTATAAGGAACATGTACATAGAGGGTATATGTGTGGAAGGGATGAGACATTGTATAGAGGTTTTCCTTCATACCCTCTCCAGCAATGTGCGCTTTTTTGTGTGGGTGTATAGCATATCTCCTGTCTCAAGGCTGTGTTAGTAGTCTTTCGCCCTATATGACAGAGAAATATCATATTTAACACACATCTCTATAAAATTAAATAATCATTTAAACAATTTATGCTAGTCCTTACACATCTCCCAAAGAAACAGTGTAACTGATACTGAGGTTAAAATACGTCTCACTACTAACTATGCCATTTTTAATTATTTCATGAATTAAGTCAGTGCGTGAATTCATAGCTTTAACCTCTGCATACAGTAGCCATTGTGTTGCTATGAGAACATGCAGTTAATTACTGTGATTTGACGATGATTAGAGAGCTGAAGAGAGATTTTGTCGTTACATTACCACTCACTGCCAGATCCCTGCCGTGGTTTCCAGGGAAACTAGAAATCTGAAGCTTTTCAATAGACACAGCCACAGCTAAAGCCAGAGGATTGCCTAAGATAGATTCTTCTAGAGACAAACCTATAGTCACTGCAATAAGCAACCAACAGAGGAGAGCTTCCACAAGCCGAATGTCTTGATGAACATTCCGACTAAGGATGCTTGAGTTCAGTCTCAATGTGAGCAATGAAGAGGCATTAGTCTGACTGTGTGAGTGTTAAGGTATGTATCTTTCTCTGCTCATTTTTCATTTGTTACATTTGAGGTGCGGTGGGAGGGATTTTTATTATTTTTAAGCAACTGTGAATTTCTCTGCATACATATAGAGCTTCATTTAGACGTGCCACTGAAAATGTACGTGGGCTCTGTTTATAGTAGTACATTTAGGGCAATGTGCCAGTGGTGTTTTTACTGATGAGATATTGAATTAGGTGCTAAATATGTTAGGCATATTTAAAGGCAGTATTATGGTTATGTACCAGTATATATTTGTCATATTTGTCTTGCTTTAATTATTATGGGAATCATGCAGATATTTACAGTATACATTTTTTTTCTGTTAAACGATAATATCAAAATAACTGATATACTGGAGTATAGGAGTGCGACATTAATACACTGACTTGAGACATTCATTACGTTAATATATATATATAGACATACTGTAGACGCATCTTATTCACTATGCAACATGTTTCACAGTCATCTAAACCCTTGGCTCAAGCATGTGGTGTTTTGACCATGGAATAAACATGTCAGTGTCAGAGTTGTGCTCTGTATTGCAGATTACTGTGCACTGATTTTGAACAGAAAGGATGGGAAGCCTCAAAGATGCCATTAGGGGTCCCTTGGAGGACCACCAGCATCGTGAACGGATCGAGGATGAGGAACATCCAGGCAGCTCCATCGGCCATCCAACCACGGATAACCTCCCAGTAAACACCAGTCAGCCGCCAACAAGCGGAAACAGCCAACCAATTGTCCACACCACCACCAACTGTGAGGAGAAAGAGGATAAAAGCGGAACACCCAAAACCAAATATATCTCCGGAGAGACCTATGGCGAAGATTCTGCCTCTAATCATGTAAAAGACTGTACGCAGACGGACTGTGTGGCTCCAGCACCACAGCCTGCTGCTGAACCGCTGGAGCCATTAGCGGTAGAGAGTGAAGACGCCCCATCGCCGGCCGCCAATGAGCCCAGTGTCGCAGCAGCACAGCAGGCCAATGGCACCGAGGAAGGCCGACATGCAGACAGAGATGCAGGAAAAGACGGACAGACAGCAAGGCCTGTGTTGCCAGCTCAGCACCCTCTAGTCCCTGGTTCTCCGGCTCCCTTTGGGCAGCAACACATGCACACCCAGGTGAGCCTGGAGGTGGTCCAGTGCCACTCAGCAGCTACCAGTCCCATGACCCCTCCAGAGGGGGACCAGGCCTTCTTCTTCCCCCTCTGCTATGTGAGGCCAGGGGCAGCCGAGGCGCAGTCTATAGACACAGAGCTGCAGGCAGGCAGGCAGGTGGAGTACCGTTCTGTCGCCACGGCGCCCATGACCCCCAGGACCCCCGTCGCCACCACGTTTCCAGAGATGGACGGCGGGGGGGCAGAGAAGCAGAGGGAGGGCGCGGAGCAAGCCAGGTGTGTGACTGAGATGGTGGAGGTCTCCAACTCCGTTCCCACTGGCTCAGAGGGATGCCAGGTGATAACAGAGGACGGCCATCCAGAGGGCAGGCAGCATGTCCAGAGGATGGTGAGCAGAGACCAAGACATCACCATCCTCGTGACTCACCACGGCAGCAACGAGGAAGACGATGAGGAGGGAGAGACCCAGGTGGAGTCCATTCTTTATCCCATTGGCCCGGAGAACGCCGCCGCCGACGAGAAGGGCAGCGGGGCGAAGGAGGCGACCGAGGAGCGAGTCGACGTTCCTGACGGCGCGTGGAGTGTCAGTCGGGTGCGCGGCCCAACAGCGAATGTGCCACAAACCAAAATCACAACCAAAGATGCCACCGTTCTCCCAGGGGACGATCCAGAGACAGATAAGCAATGTCAACATAGCGGGCTCAATGGGACCAAAGAGGAAGTCAGTGAAGAGCCCAGAGCTCAGCCCCAAGCCCCCCAACACGAGAGCACCCTTACTCAGCCTCCCATCCCCGGCTCCCCGGCCCCATCCGGCAGCAGCCACCACATGCACACCCAGGTCAGCTTAGAGGTAGTGCAGTGTCACTCGGTGGCCACCAGCCCCATGACCCCTCCGGACGGAGAACACACCTTCTTCTTCCCCAACGCCTGCGACAGATCGGAGATGAGAGACGCCGAGATGCAGGTGGGCCGGCGGGTTGAATTCCGCTCCGTTGCCACGGCGCCCATGACCCCGAGAATGCCCACCACCCCCACGGGCTTTCCGGAGGTCCGCAGAGAAGAGCGCAAGGAGGAGAATGTATCAGAGGAGAAGATCATTGAGGAGAAGACACCGGAGGAGAAAATATCAGAGGAGAAGATCACGGAGAACAAGATATCGGAGGAGAAGATATCAGAGAATGTTCTGGAACAGAAAACATCAGTGGAGAACATGCTGGAGCAGAACATATCTGAGAAGATCACTGAGGAGAAGGTATCATGGGAGGAAAAGGTTAGCAAGAAAACTGAGCCAATGGCGACAGAGAGAGCAACCGCGGACACGGCGTTGCCGTCGACAGAAGACACCACAGCAGGGCGCATCATCGAGGAGAAGACCGCTGACGGCGAAGCGGAAGAAGAGGAGAAGTACGAGGAGCCCGTGCAGGAGGTGAGCTGGGACGAGAAGGGCATGACGTGGGAGGTGTACGGGGCCGTGGTGGAGGTGTCCGTGCTGGGCACAGCCATCCAAAAGCACCTGGAGAAGCAGGTGAAGAAGCAGCGCAAGCAGCCGTCCCTGCCTCCCCCGCCGCCCCTCAACCCCGCCGCCCTTCCCCTCCCACCCGCCTCCCCCGCGGGGAAAGCGGGGAGGAAACGGGAGAGGGAAGCCAAGGCGGGACGCCGCAGACGGAATCCCTTCCGCCTGTTGCTGCAGAACATTCAGCAGCCACAGTGCTGCTCCAGAGCGCACACCTCCGACTGACAAGAAACAGCCTAGCGGAGGGGGCCGTCACTGCACTCTCTGGTTACAGTGAGCGTCAGGGCAGAGGACAGACTGTGAGGTATACCTAGCAGGATGTGTGTAGGCGGTGGAAGCCTACAGAGCAGCGATTTACCATGTAACATTCATCATTGGTTTTGTCTGAGAAAGCAGAAAACATTCCGATAGAGCTTTAAATAGAATGTCATAACGTAGAATGTAAAAATAGCACATTTGGATTACCTTTCACTTTGTGAATCTTAATGATTAAGAAAATTATTGTCCACTTCGCATTTGAGACAGGGCTTTCATGTCATCTTAATAAAGGACGAAGTATCCATTTTTGTCTAGAAATCCACTTGTGGTGGGAAGCAATGTTACAGAAATGTTGGTTTGGTTTGGTCTGCGTGGACCACTCATCTGTACCCCTCCCCCCACACAGCCACATGACCTTTAGTGCACTGTTGTGAGCTGGTTCGTGGGCTATCATTTTGACGAATGTAAATATTTTCTACTTTGATGGAATCATCGTAATTGTTTGTAGTCATTTTGAGATGTGCACACTTTGTATTTTATACATAACAAAATATGAAGCCATAAGTACTTCCTCTGATGTTTACCATGTTTTTTCCAAACTTTAAAGTTTCCAAAGTTAATAGTTTAATAGTAGAGTGACATATTGAATAGTATAATTTATTGCCCTATATTTCTACACATTTCTGTCTCTGGTGACTAGAGGTAAGAAGGATGTATGGTAATCGCAATCTAAATTGATATAGCATGGATGTTGACGAGAGTGCTGATCTCTGCTTCTTTAATTTCATAGTTTGGTGCAATGTTTTAAATTAAGGTGTACATATAGCCTGTGTTGTGAAAATGTATGTACTTGTATGTACAATCAATCATTAAAAATAATTATTTAAAAGGAATTAAATCCTCCATTAGTGAATGTACATCAACTTTATTATAACTTAAAATTGCTTTTCCCAGAGTTTTCTTTTAAAACAAAACAATTGAAAAAATTGAACATGAAAAAAAAACTTGTGTTAAAACAATAGTTAATATTTCAATTTTGATTAATTTGAACAAAATCTTATATAGTGCATATTTTTCAGATGATATTGATAAATGTGAGTGATATGTTGAAATACAATATCTTGTGTGTGTTGTTAACATAAAAGGCACACGAATAAACCAAACATCTTAATACATGCAAGAGCTCAAATGTGCTTGTTTTTGCATGTTGCTTATTACATTATTACATTGAAAATAAATGATTTACAACAAAACATGATAATGTAGTTACATTATTATGAATGTTTGGACAACATATTTAACTTAACTTTAAATTAACTTATAGTTACATAATATTATAGTCTGAAGGTTTTGAGCAAGTGTAATTTCCATCAATCTGAAATGTATTAAGTAGGTATTGTATTGTACAATATTGAACATGTCAGAAAATTATTCTCTCAGATCACAACCTAAAAGCAACTGCATTATTTACCTCTGTGACTCATGTGAGGTGTGTGGTCAGTATTACAGGTCTGTGGTACTGAACATGGGGTTATCGTGACCCATCTGAGGATTGTTAGACCGCATCTTCAAGCCGCGCTGGGCCAGGGCTGCTCCCAAGGGCTCAATGTACCCAGTTTCCTCATCTTCTTCCTGAATAATCTGCCAAAGGATGGCAGATGTGCTGGTAAATGACTGGGTACATTCAGTGCGATATTGATCCGAATGCAAAATAAGGCAGATGTAATTGAATGCATTTTTAAAAGTCTACAATAAGGCCACTACCTACAGTATTTTCTCTTCAACTGACATTAAGTAACATTTCATATTTTTTTACTTTACTTCGAGTAGAAATTTTTTTTTTTTAACATTAACATCAAATAATTTAGCAGACGGTTTTATCCAAACTGACTTACAATAAGTACATTTGTTTGTGACACTCAAGTCTACAAGAAAATCACTGTTTTGTGTGTTTGAGTGTCAGAACAAGGAGAAAAACATTGTAGGTTTTGGCCTGGCTATAACTTTGACACAAATATAAAATAATGCCAAATTGATCCTCACCGTCAGATTCATGGAATCCTTCTCAGACATGTCCACGTTGTCATCCAGTGAATTAAGGCTTTGGTGGAAGAGAAGGGATAAGAATGTGATTTGCATACTGAACAAAAATCTAAATGCAAAAAAAATTGTATTCTCATTTTTCATTAGAGATATACTTGTAATTTCCACACAAAAAAACAGTATTTCTCAAAATTTTGTTCACAAATTTTGTTTATCCTTCATGAAACATTAATAATAAATGGCCACTCGAAAATGTGCAGTTTTATGTTTTTATGTTGGATAAATACATGTATTAGGCTCTAAAATAATATTTCACATACTGTAAGGTTTTTTTTTTTTTAAAGGATTTTATTGGGTGTGTGAATCGTGGAGGGCAGAAATCCAGTGGATGAGCTGTCAAATCTTAAAAAACGACACTGCATGACAGTTAATGTGGAATGAACATTCAATTCTGGTGGACATTCCTGCAGTCACCTTGCCTGGTGTAACCAGACCATATTCACTTTGTGAACAGGTCTGGCCATGGTCTATTAGAAAGTGTTCGCAGTCATTTATTCCTACTTGGCATAGACCTAGTTTTTAAACTCTTGGACAGGGATGAACCAATCTGCGTTGCTATAACTGTTTGATGGCCTTATCTAGCTCCCACCATTTTGAAGCACGCTTGACTTCAATGTCATCTCACTAACCCACACTGATTGGGCCCCCAGCAATGTGGCTGTGCGAACGATAATGTTATCAGGGTTTACAGACTGTAGTGGAATCTCAGTGGAATACATTGATCTGAGAGCATAGTTGGGCGGAACCAGGCTAGAAGTCACCATGTCAGTTGCACGCTCCCTCAGAACTTGTGACACAGCATTTTGTTTGTTTGATAAAGGTGATAACTGGAAACATTTTAGAGGGGCCTTTTATTGTGACCAGTCAGACAGACACACCTGTGCAATAGTCACGCTGATAATCAGCATCATGATATGCCACACACACAGGTAAATACATTATCTTGGTAAATGTGAAGTGGTCACTAACAAAGTTTGAGATATAAGATGTTTCCGAATATTTACTTTAACTCAAAAAATAGAAAAGGAAACAGTGTTGCATTTATATTTTTGTTGAGTATACCACAGTAAATGTACTGGTATGGTTAGCTATGGTTCATGGCCTGAGAACTTTCCTAGTCCTTCAAAAGAACGTTCGGGTGTCTGGCTATTCATATTCACTGCTACGACGTGCAGGGTAAGGTTCCTTAAGGTCTTAAGGATGTAGCTGAGCGACGGTGTTACCTGGCACGGTCTGCATTTGAACTCTCCTCGCTAAAGCCTAGGTCTGTGGTTGTGTCAATGATGAGGTTAAGCACCGGGTTGGCTCTGTCAGAAAACAAACAAATACCCAGACCGCCAGACAGACGGAGAGAAAGAGCAATGTGTTTAGTAATACTGTACATTTTAATAAAGGTGACATTAAATTGGTTAAATGAAATACAACTTCCTGTGTATATTATGGATGTATTATATCATGGTAATATTACCAATTACTGTATTACTATTGTTCTGTGAGATACAATACACATCTCTTCAAGTACAGTGAAGCTTAAGAGGGCAAAAATGAACTATCAATTGTACAAAGATAAAGCCTTGCCCTCACCCCTCCATTGTGTACTTATTTGTCCCGGGCACCACAGCAGAACTTTTCTGGTTCTCAGTCACCACCATGGCTGCAGAATTCATGGCTTTAGCGGCCTTCAGCTTAGTCCTGTAGCTAAGGGGTTAATGTTGTACGTGCAGAGACATTACCTAATCAGACACAGTCATCACTGTAGAATGAAAATTATGTGCAGTATGTAATAGTTTTGGACTTTGCAATTGGGTCAAAATCATATAATATTGTGTTTAACACATTAAAAAACATAAATATAACTGAATAAAATGAAATACAGTGGTTTCTTACTTTCTCCGTGTGCACACGAGAGATATGGTGAGCACAGACATGACAATGATGAGCGCTCCCACGATGCCAAGCAGAACAAACTGAACCAGGTCTGGTGGCTGACCTTCTGGTTCAAAGGTCCCCTGGAACACAGATGGGAAACAAAGGCCTTAGCAAAAGACAGTGCACCTCCTTTCATCCAAGCCCTTCATTAGCATGCCATGCAAGGGGAGGGGCTAGAAGACCCCTAGCATACCAGCCTTAATATGAAGCAATGGCAGCCTTACTGTACAATTTACTGTGGTTGGCACACACACACACACACACGCACACACAAAGCACGCAAAATACACACATAATTCCTGAAGCATAACTTAATTTTTCTATAATTTCTGTAAAATAATCAGCACGTCACTGATGTAATAATAATAATAATAATAATAATAATGAGAATATTAATAATAAGGTTCTGGTTTGATTGCTGACACAAGACTTTAGCATGATACCTAAGCTTTATACCTGCTCCTAGGCACACTCTGAATACAGTAAGCATTAACTGTAAACTACCAGCATAAAGTCTCTAACTGACCTAACTGCACATTTACTGCCACAGTTAGATGTACTATATTGGTGCAGGTTAGCAGGAACTGGCCAACTTACAATGTCCGCAAGGCCTAACTGTGAGAGTACAAGGAAATGTTCTCGACTTGACAGCATCTTTACCACACTGACAGAATCCAGAGCCGTTCCATTGGGGTAAATAAAATATGCCTCTATTAATGTGCCACCCCGAGCCCTGGTAGAAGCACAGAGAAAACGTTTGACACTTTTACTACAATCAGTGAAACTGAAAAACGATACAGTAGTCACCTATGTAATACCATGGACGATGGCACCATCTGGTGGGTGGAGGTTGATGGAGTACTTACCGAGTTTCTTCAGTGTATGGCTTGATGGAAACAATTTCAACAGAAGCTTTTGTAGCAGAGGTAAGGGCTCTGGTGATAGTATAAATAACAGATATGTCAACACAGGGACATGGAAAATGTTTACGATTAATAATATTTTAAATATTTTTATATTAAACCAAATATATGATATTAATATTAAATATTAATTTTAATATTTGTACTATTATTGATACTATACAATTTTATAGTACTAAAATATTAAATAAATTACCTAATAATGCTACTGAGGCTCTCTTCAACTTCTTCTTGTGTAGGTTCAAATCGCAATTTTATTTTAAATGATTTGTCAACTGTAAAAATCTGAAAGAGCAAATGAAAATGTTTTTTTTAGTCAGTGTTTATAGTACAGTGTGATATCAATGTTTTTATAACTACATTCAGAAATAATATTACTTCTATCTCTCACCTCTAATACCGTGGTCGTAGAGAGGCCACCATTGTCTTTTGCCTCTACAGACACCAGATACTTTCCTCTCAGCCCAGTATCAAGCTCTTCAATAGATCTGCAAGGGTTAAATAAACTCTTTAAGTCAAACAGCAGAGCGTTAAATGGGACTGAGAGAAATCCAAATAAGAAAACACGGTGGTGTTTGATGGCATTATACTTACTGTATAATTCCCACATAAATGTCCTTTTGCTGAGTGGTGATAACTTCAAAAATTGTCCTCATGCTGTTT
Source organism: Forbesichthys papilliferus (assembly GCA_025399855.1). Lineage (NCBI taxonomy): Eukaryota > Metazoa > Chordata > Actinopteri > Percopsiformes > Amblyopsidae > Forbesichthys > Forbesichthys papilliferus. Next base: position 21,586 of record JAODOY010034181.1, on the reverse strand, counting down.
GTGTGATTGGTAATGTCATTGAAATGCACTGATGTCACTTTGAACTCAATTTGCTTATTTAGTCCAGAGTCACTGTCCGTAGCCTGATAACAATGGTAGTCATACGATCAACATGAGATCTAAAAAAGTACAAAATATGTACTCTCTTATCAACTGTGTTTTGGATTCCATGTTTTTACTCACAGTGACGCTTGCAACCGATGTTCCTTTGCTGGCGCTCTCTGACACCACAACTGCAAACAGGATAATAATATATTACTGGAGAAAAATAGAAAATATTACACAGCAAAAATGTCCATCTAGGCAAATTCAGTTAATTATATTTAGCTAACGGATATTTCTAATTAATCACAAAACCGCATTGTCTAAAGTATAACCACTTCATTATCATGTTATTTACATGTACAGATGCATACAGATGTTTCAAAACTGTATCTTTCTTTCACAAAGGCTAGATAAATCCTGACAGACTATTTAAACAGTTTTACAACACACCAAATACAGAATCTGTGATGATGAATTCGGGAGTGTTGTCATTGACGTCCTCGACATTGATCACCATTTCTCCTGAAAGCAGAGGGTGTGCTTTAATAATAATAATAATAATAATACATATTATTAATATTATTAATATTATTAACACCTTTAAAAGAAGCGCAACTCAAAGTGCGTTACAATCATGTGTTCATGCAGTAATAAAATATGAGTGCTTGTTTGCATATGTGATGTTCTGCTTAGCAGATATATGAGTACAGCTATATGTATCTCTCATGAATAGGCACGTGTGTATTCTGACCTGATGTGACACTGTTGTCCTCTCCCTTCTCTGTGTACTGGTCCTCCACTTGGGCCGTCATTGTCACCTGTTGACATAGCTCATAATCCAATTGTTCCTCTGTGTTGACTGTGATCGCTCCACTGGGATCAAGGAGGAACCATTTGCAAGGGTTAACGTTGCCGCTGCAGAGGCACTCTTCAGACTCTAGCACAAAGACGAGCGAATGGTTTCCATCCTTGTCCTCAGCCAGGAATCTGCCCACGGGTTCTAAGCTGTCACTGTTTTCCATCACAGTCAGTGGACCGGCGGGCTTGAACTCAGGTCTTTCGTCATTCACATCCAACACCTGAACTACAACATCCACAGTAGCAGTATTGTCTTCTATGTCCGAGGCCTTTACCTTCAGTAGGAATTCATTGGGTGGTTTCTCGTAGTCCAGTTCAATGTCCTGGTCCACGCTAACGTTGCCCATGTAACCCTTATCCAAGATAAAGGTGCGAATCATGAAGTTACCAAAGCTTCCATCAAATATACCAAAAGAGATGCGGTTGTAGTCTGTGGTTTGGTCCAAATCCTCGGCTTGGACACTACCAACAAAGGCACCTGATTGGTTCATAATAAAAAAAGAAGAAAGTATTTCATGGAACAATTTGAACATAATTACATTTGAAAATAAATGATAATATTTACCTTTGTCTCCCTCCTTAACATAAAATGTGTATGAAGCTTCTTTAAATTTGGGGATATTGTCATTAACGTCCTGTGGGGAAAGAACATAATGACAGATCACATCTGGGTCTCAGATAAGTTCAGCAACAGCAGCAGTAGAACCGTAAACCCACCGCTAGGTTGATGATCACTTTGACTGAGGTGGACTTAGACGGGGTACCCTTGTCAGTAGCTGTTACATTGAGCTCAATCTTTCCATTCAGTTTAGGGTCAAATGCCTCCAGGTCCAGTGTGCCGTTGTTCCGCAGAACACCGGTGTCGGGGTTAATAGTGAAGTTGTTGCTGTACCTGCTTGGCACAATTCCATACACTATTTGTCCGTTTACCGTTTGTGGATCGTCTGCATCAGTAGCCTGCCGATGTGTGAATGTGTGGGCCGTTTGAAAAACATGACAATGTAGTGAGACTTCAACTTAACAATGACAATATATGTATACAGAGCATAGTATAGCTTTTATCTTTGCTTATTTCTTCAAATGTGTTCAAATGATCGTGGTGGCTCTGGCTCTCGTAACTAATACATCGCTGAAAGATTAGATTGTACTGGGTCATTGGGTGTAATAATGGCCACAAGGGGGCAGAGCAACATTAAATTGTGTGCTTTCAATTTCAAGTAAAGGAACTCTGGCTTTGGCTCTGGTTTAAGGCAAGAAAACGATTTCTGGCTGCTCACGTGCATGTTAAAACAACACATTTGGATATACAGTACACACACTGCCCAAAATGTGAGACTTGAAACATCATCAGTTTAGACAGAGAAGCAGAGCAATGTGACGTTTGAGATGGAAAACTATACTGAAGGGGGGCTTGGAGATATAGTTGTAATAATGAGGTAAATACTGTATATGCTACATTTCTGTGGAGTCAGGGGCTCAGATATACTGGCTGATGTTTAGCATCATAAATAACAGTCAATAATTACACCAAAAGGACTGGCATTTCTAATGTATCACACCACATTTGTGAAGTGATATTTACCTGTATTTCAAGTTGAACATTTTCATCCTCTCTAACATACACCTGGTATGACTCTCTGTTGATGACTGGTGGCTGGTCATTAATGTCATCCAGTGTGATTTCCAGTACAGTTGTGCCAATGTTGTTGTTCGAGTCTCTTGCTTGAAGAGTCACTGAATATACAGAACTAACCTCTCGGTCAATTGTAGAATTGTTTCTGACATAAACCATTCCTGTATTTGGGTCCACATCAAAATATTTGAGTCTGAAAAAGAATAAATGAAAGGTGCATGTATATTTAATAATGTAGACGTGACCCCAATTTCAAGGCAGATACTTAATTTATCATAACAACAAATACAACAGTCTACATACATGCTGTCAGGTAGCAGTCTGTAGGTGATCTTGCCTTCATCTAGCTTGTCAAGATCTTCTGCCTAGGAAAACAATGTGAAAACATTGAAAGCCATGTATGGATTGCAAGACCAATTTGTTTCAATATTAATAACGAATCTAAAGAAGTGGCTCTACCCAATTTTCGAACCATGGAAGACAAAAATAACTATAGGAGACACTGACTAAATTACAACTGATGCATTTTATTAATAAAAACAATAGAAAAACATGACTTAAATCCTTAGGAATAACTTACAGTAATGGTGTCAATTGTGGTCCCAACATCACTGTGCTCAGACACATTGAACTTATAATTGTCCTGCGGGAACCTGGGGCTGTTGTCATTTGTGTCTTTTAGCTGAATGGTGACTGTAGCTGTTGACTGAAAACTTGCATTATCTTTATCTGTGGCAATTACCTGTAACACAATACAAACACACACCTCATATAAAAAAGACTCAAATAATGAAATCCATATTGTATACACCTCCAGCATACGGTACTAACATAGGCTAATTAGTAATAGAAATAAATTACATCTGGTTCCATATTACCAGTTAAGTAGAAAACTAGGCTACTCCTTGAAATAGATTTTGTAATGCATGCTGTTATATTTTTTAATAGCCTTCTGGTGTAACTATTTTATCTCATTAAACCTAATCTAATATTGGATAAGTACAGCTCTTGTCTTTGCACTGTTTCTTACCAGAACATCCATGTGCTCCTTCTCCTCAAAATCCAGTTTATCTGGATTTCTGACCATGAGCTGCACTGAACTCTCTGATATGGTAAATGCGGGAGTCACAGAAAATGCATCCCCGTCAGGTCCAGCCAGTGTTAGCAGAATTTCCCCCTGCTACAAAAGACAAAACATAACTTATATTTTCATTATATGCAGTCAGCCCAGGTTTTATTTGTTGTTGATTTTCTTTAATTTTACCATGTCATTATCTTTGACTGTCATGTTGATTGGAATGATTCCTGACGAGTGCTCAAATATCTCCCCTGTAAAGTGAGTCTGCTTTATACACGTATCACCACAATAGTAAAACTCAGGCTTGTTGTCATTTATGTCAATGATGCTGATTTGCACATCGGCAGTGGCAAAGGCTTCTTCCCCATGTATGTTAAGCGTCACCTCAGTAGCCTAGAACATAATAGAATAGAATGTGTTTTTACATGCATTTGTATATTCTATAACATTTTAACATAATACAATGTTAATTTTACTTTACATTTCGATATTTATTCAACTGTAGTCTATACTACACTTTTGTGCAGTTGTTGGTGGAAATGTAGGATTTTGGGAGCACCATATCAATGCCAATGATGTCACTTAGCGCTCCAAGAGACTTGTGAGTACAGTTACATGAGCAGATGGGTCAGACAACTTGCTCAAGCATTCATAGTTAGGCTGGGCATGTCAGGGATGGAACAGATAACCATTCTACTCTACTCTCTGCATGTACACAAAAACATAGACACACATACAGCACATTCTGCAATAAATTTCAAATGCAATGCAGTCAGACATAATTAAGTTGGCCTACAAAACGGTACCTTAATTTTGAGTGTTAGGTCACTACCAATAGCTTCACGATCAATGAATTTATTGACAGATATGACCCCAGTAGTTGTTGAGATAATAAATAAGTCACTCAATTTAGAATCTGGATAAATAAAAACAACAAAAATGTCAACACACATCTGTGAAATATTGTTTGTTGTTCATTGATTTATCTTTGGCGAGGCTCACCTTCAATGCTGAACATGATTTCATCATTTATTCCTGAGTCTTGGTCTATGGCTAACACTGTAAACACTGATGTCCCCTGGGATGGGGAGGGGAAGGGGGGGGGGGGGAGAGAGAGAGAGAGAGAGTTAATGTCTACTGCCCATTGGAAGGTAATACATTTAAAATACACACTGTATGTTCCCCATCATGACACATGACATCCTGAACACGGTTAAAAAAAGGAAAAATTACCACATCAGAATCTTCTTCAACGCTCGCATAGTAAGGAAGTCTTAGGAACTGTGGATCAAGGTCTGGGACATCCACAATAGTGATGAAGGCAAAAGCAATGCTTGACCAGGTCACATGTTTTCCCTTGTATTCACCTCCACTGTCCTAATAAAATTACATGAGCTGTTATGGGACATACCAGTAAGATATACTGTACGTTAAGTCATGTGATTTTGAATGCCAGTGTACTTACAGATGCATTTAATTTTAACCGATAGACTGTGCTGCGAGAGTAACTTAGGTTACCAATGAGTTGTACTCTACCATTTCCGTCACCAATGGCAAAGAGACTATCTCCATTGCTTGGGCTGACCTACAAAATATAGTGCAAACAGGAACTACATGAAATGCATGAGATAAAAAAAGTGTTCAGGAAATGAGGTGAGCATAATGAGGTGAGCACAAACCTCATCAATGTTGTATTTCACTATACCAGAGTCAGCATCCAATGCATGCACAATGAAAAGTGTTGTACCTATGGCTGTATTCTAAATACACAATAAAAAGGAAAGTGGAGGGGGGTAATGTATATTTTTCTGTCACTTTTATATTAGAATATGTATAAAGTCTGAAATTACTTGTCTGCATTACTTACTTCTGGAACATCCTTACTATATGAAGATTCTTCAAATATGGGTTTGTTGTCATTGGCATCAATTAATATTACTATTAGCTTTTGCTTTGCCTAAAATACAATGTGAGACAACTTTATGTTATATGAAAATGTTTAAATTACATATATTTTTCAATTATGGTATGAACATAGTATGTCTTTGATTTACCAAATTGATGGAATCAGAAACTGTCATTTCAATCTCCATGTCATGCACAGTCTAAAGAATGACAAAACAAACGGTAAGTTACTGTAAAGTAAAGTCACATACAGTATGTTGGAAATATTAAAGTAAATAGAAATGGCAATAGAAACCATCATACTTCTACGTCAAGTTCTGCATTAGCAAATACATTCCCATTATCTTTGTCAACTCTAAAGTAGACAGCATTCTGCCCGATGATTCCATAAGTCAACGGATCACCCTCTGCATCCGTTGCATCTATGCGAAATGCAAAAGCACCTATCATAATAAAAGGGAGAAAAATGTTTTACCATCACTGTAAATCATTGATGGTAAAGTCATTGTAAAATGCATGATTATACAGTCAGTGAAAGAAAATCTGCCTGAAATAAAAATACATACATGAATAAATAAATTGATGACATACACACCTATGTCAATATCTTCACGTACGTGTGTAAACAGTGGCATATTGAATTTAGGAATGCTATTTCCTGTAGGAAAACAATATTAAGAAATGTTGGTTATTTGGATATGTAGGCAGCAATATGTTCTTGTAATAGAAGGAGTATAATGGTGTGCGTGGGAACTGATGGGGGGGGGGGGGGGGGGTTAATAGGACACCTAGTGCAGACACACGTGAGGAGATAAAGGGACTAGTTGGGAGAAGCCAAGCGTAAAGGGGCTGCCTGATGCCTGCGTCATCTGCTGTTCCTATCTGTATTCCTGTCTGCTATTTCTGTCTTCTGTTCCTGTCTGCTGTTCCTCTGTTCCTACCCTCTGTTCCTGTCTGCTGTTCCTCTGTTCCTACCCTCTGTTCCT
>JAODOY010034181.1:0-14981 GCA_025399855.1 Forbesichthys papilliferus | reverse complement strand
GCTGTTCCTCTGTTCCTACCCTCTGTTCCTGTCTGCTGTTCCTCTGTTCCTACCCTCTGTTCCTGTCTGCTGTTCCTCTGTTCCTACCCTCTGTTCCTGTCTGCTGTTCCTATCCTCTGTTATGTCTGCTGTTCTTGTTTGTTGTTCATGCCTGCATCGTCTGCTGCTGATATGCTGTGTGGACTGGATTAGTGTGCATATCCTCCTCCATCAGTTAAGTGAAAGATAAGATAGGCTTAGACCTTCTCTGCTTTTAGCTTCTGAACATGGACATGGACTGAGTGCAGTTTCTATAGCTGCGGTGTGTGCGTGTCTGTGTGTGCGCGCGTAGGTTAGTTTAATGATAGTAGAAAAGCATTAAATACGGGATGTCAGGGTGAGTGTATTGCATGCTTTAGGTATGCTTCTATCGCTATGTTAATACATAGTGTGGCATGTGCTCGTCTGCGCTGTGATTGTACACCTGACTGTAAGTTTGATCACTATAATACTCACCATTAGTGGAGTATATAAGGCACAACAGTAGTATGCTTGATACAATCCTCCCCATATCTGCTATGGCACAAAAACCTACCTCAGGAAAACAAAATGGCCTTGATGAACATGATAATGAACATGGCAGAGCTAAGCGCAAGCATTAAAATGGCAAATTTTTTGATTTCACACTTGAATAAACTAGGATTTTCATCCAGATGCTCATATTCCATCTAGTGCTATGTAATTAATTAAATTAGTTTATACATTTTCTAATCATGATAAACAAAATTAAGACAATTTATGGACAGACGAATAACTGAGCCATCCATATTTCTAATGTGAGCAACTTGTATTACAATTAAATGACAAGTATAATTGTATGTGACTGTTTCTGTATTTCCAATCGACCTGCTATAGTAATATTACTTACTGCAGAGAATGATTTACCTGATGGTCTGTATTATATATGTAGCTAAAATATAATTGCAATTTACAATTAATTCAACAAGTCAAATATAACCAATTAGAGAATTTAACTTTAGACTTACTGGATGACGTTCAGGCAGGTTTCCCATCTAGGTGAAGTCTGAACAGACCTTTGCCTGTTGCCTAGTACCGTTTAACCTTCTCCCAGCTGTAAAAGTGAATAATTGATATGCACAAGGATGGAGGAGCCAATAATGCAACAATAAATCTCTATATGTATGTCCTCTGCATTAGCAAAAAAAACAACTTACAATTGGCACAGAATCTCTACTCCCAGTTTACAACTGTTCGTGTTCAGGTGAAATAATAAACATCATTATCTTTAAAACACAGATATTTAGTCAACACTGACTTGCTTTTTTCTGAATGGAACACAACACAGGGCTATGTTTGCCTGGTTGGTAATTTGAGGCAGGCCCCAACAAAATATTCCCTCATTCCCATTGACTAGGAAAAGCTCCTCCCGGACTATTAGGCAGTGTGACTTGTTGGGTCATCATCAATGGCCTGAGGATCCATACTACCACAACTGGAGGTTCTTTTTTTAAACTGTTTCAAACTACTGAATAAAGTGACATGTAGCCCAAACAGTTAATCGTTCCCTTACTAATATGTTATTCGTATTGGCCTGTCCTCATTTTTATAAGCACCACGCACAAAGGGTTATCCTGTCTGATATGCAATGGCTTAATTCACAATCAGAACAAAATTGTTATAGAAAGCATAGCATATGTCTTCTAATTTATGTTAATAATGGAGGTTTTGTGATTATTGTACAAATATATTCAGAAAACTGCATAAATAATGTTAATAGGTGCAGTTGTGGGACCTTTTTTAGATCTTAAAAAAAATTGGATAATAGCGCTTTATTATATATACAAATTTTAAGGATGCCATTTTTTTCACCTGTAGGCAAAGTTAGTAGCAATGCAGGTCATGCCAGGAACCACTCTAATCTTATCATTGTAGACTTTGGGTTATTACTTTTATGAATATATAAAAACAGTGTTGTCACTTACAATTTATGGGTTTGGCAGTACAATTGAGTGGTAACCTGTAAACAAACAGCATAAACCAATATCCAGTAAATTGAAACTTCCCAGTTGAAATTACTGATACCTAACCTTAAGTGCCCATATAGTTTTAGGAAGGCACCTTGTATCTGGTTAAAATCAGAGGTTATAGTGATAATAACACCACAATGTTTAAACCTCCTCTGTACAGTGCAGTATGTTCAGCAAGGAACAGCAATAACGTTCCCACACGCTGAATATCTGCGGTAACCATCCAAAAGTAGTTAAAATATATATGTTCTCAATAAACAGTATAAGCTCATATCATTTGAATCAATGACTTACTGTAATCAAGTATTTTTTTTTACAGTTTGGCCATATAACTATGTTTTGGCTGGGTTCAAATTGACACTTTCAATTCAAACCACACTAAATTAGTCACAAGCATAAAGCTATTTGTTATTTAATAATTTAACAATGGTTACAACAGTAAACCTGACAGAAAAAGAAAGCACATTGTGTGAGTATGTGTTTTTCCAATGAAGCACATGAATAGCAGGATGACTCTACAAACAAAGTAATTTAAAGCATGTCTTTTGGCTTGCAGACTTGGCAACTCTCTCGTTTTTCGCCCCGGCAGCAAACTAGGAAGATGAAGATTATGATTACTTTATTAGTGAACAGTATGCTTGAGTTTTTGCTCACTTTGAAATACTGACTCACACGTAGATGCACACTACCTCGCACAATGGTATAGATATCCTCATTGGATACAGTATTGGGTTCTTGGTACTGTCCTCTGTCAATGTGGAGTATCCCACATAAAGTTAGGGAAGGGGTGTAGTTGCTACCTTGTGAGGCAACTGGATTTGAGAGAATCCATCTCGCCAGGCTTTACACAATTGTGCGTGTGGATGAACAACTTGTGGGAGCCATCGACATCCATAAGTAACTATGGTTTAGTTGTGATGTTAGCCTGCGATGTTGGTTCACCAGTTGGTTTTTTTTAACTACCTGCGCCCTTTTCCAAACAGTTTCCAAGGTGACTTCTAAGATGGTTTTATGTAACAAATTATCTAAAACACCATGTTAGTGAATGGGACCCAGAAACAATGTATAAAGGTGATTTATATACATACATAAATGTACACATCCCTTAAGATAGGTAGAGTGGGCAGCCGCTGTGATGCGCCCGGGGACCAACTCCTGATTCAAACCAGTGTCACTGGTCGGATGGCACTGACTGGGGGGTGAACCTTACATGTTTTTGATAGTGGGGGAAAGCATAGCACCTGGAAGAAACCCACACAGACACAGGGAGAACAGGCAAACTCCACACAGAAAGGTTGGGGTTAGAACATTCTTGCTGTAAGGCCACCGTGTTGCCCATGGTATGTCTGTTTGCCTGTGAGCACCTGTGTGTGTGCGTATGTGTGTGTGTGCGTGACTGTGAAGGATTAGGCAATGCATCGCATTGAATATTGAATATCGCATATTCACATATTTAAAAATAAATCAGTTTCGGCCTAGATGTTATAGTTAAAAAAAACAAGTATTTTATTTTGAAACAGATCATTTTGACTCAAAGCATAACAGGTTTCATAAAAATTATGCTTTTATTATTTATTATGGTTTACACGTGACTGACAACCGGAAATCATGAAGTGGTCCCGGGCGCCACACTTTGGTTGCAGTAGTTACATGCAGGACACTGCATTTAAAATAGGATTTACAATAGTTATAAAACATAAATAATTATAGCATTTTTTATTGACAGAAGAAAATCTATTATTTTTATATAATGCCGTTTGTTTTCCCTCCTGCGTGATAAAGTCATATTATAAAGTCGTCTAATGTCCTATGCAGCCACCTGACAATTTGAAATGTTATTACTGTTATGCTACTGATTTTTATGATATTCTCGGCCAAATTTCCTGCTAGCCATATTCCCAGGATTATATTGAAACAAATAAAGGCTATTTTTTTTTTGTGGACTGTCTCGCTTAATCTGTCTATTACGGTAAAAATGGCAGGATATAGTGCGCTCGCAGTATGAGCAAAAATGGGGGTATGCTATGGAACTGTAGAAGCCCTAATTCAACCCCGCGGCTGCATCGTCAACCTATAAAACATAAAGTGGACATGACTGAAATTATCGTACACTTTAAAAAAACATAATAAGCCCCTTTATCGAAATATAATGTTTTCTCTAATAACGATATAATGTTGAGTACCTTTTTACACTAGTGGTGAAATCCACGGAATGTTCCATACGGGATAGCAGACGATAGGATTCCGCATTTAACGAGATGTGAGGATTACAAGGAAATATCGGTAATCAGATGTTTGCATGTTAACAATCAGGTAACTATAGCTGTAACTGTGTATTAATTCAGTTTTAGAATGATTTGTGAGAGTTAGTGTGCCCGATTACAGAATTATGGCTAGACGGGTATTTAGCTTTTCAGGGTGCGCGGGCTGTCATCCAGCTCAGCCTCCAGTCCAGCCCCTCCTTGTTAAGTTGCTGCTACCTACTGCGATGTTGTAATGTTTACATTTAGCTAAGGCTGCGAACCACCGCTAGCTTGCTAAAAGATCAGCCTATTTTAATTATATTTGTATCCTATACACCAAGATAGCTACTCAAATGCGCTGTCGTTGGATATCTTATAGAGACGGACAATTATTTATTAAGATAACTGTACATGGGACCAACAGGCCTGTTAGCCTCTATGTAGGCTACTGATCAAGACAACATCGCAACCTTCACAAAGATCCATGATTATTATGACATGTGCGCATAATAATAATAATAATAATAATAATAATAATAATAATAATAATAACAACAATAATAATAGGCTTTGTGTGATATGCATATGTGCACACACACAATTAGTATAGACACATATACCCACATGTAACCGATGTAGGCCATATTGTTGTTTCCTCTGGCTGTAGCCATGCTCGCACAAGATGTCCATGACAACTGATTGGGTGGCCTACCGTAGTAAACTCTGAAATTATAGGCGACCTGATATTACATAAGACATTGCCTGACTTAAGCGAGTCCTGTCATGATTACTACTTAATTGCCAACTTATACTAATGGCGAATTCACATACACCAACATCGCTGAAAATGCACGTGTGGCATTACTGAGAGCTTCAGACAAATTCCAGCCCTATACTATATGTTTATTTACTTTGAGACAGAATAACGACACATTTTAACATTTTATTCCAAGCATGCCGTTTTGTGTGTGTACAGGATTGAGTGGCGTCACGTGATCTTGAAAGCTTTGACAACACAAAGGCTGCATTCGTGATGGTGTAACGTTTCTTGTACAGTACGTCCAATAAATATGAACGGCAGTGGAACAACATATTGTTGATGGCTACAACTGAACTAGACGGTAATTTGTGCAGATAGTTGGTTCAGCTGTAGGCCTACATATGTGAACTCTTAAATTGTTGATAAGGATACATCAACAGTGTAGCGAGATGTTCCAATATGGGGCCACATTTTAAATGTGTAAAAACACGTGGGAAGATGCTGAAGTGATTGAGAATACTCATATAGGCACTAGTATAGGTCTAGTATAGTATAGGCCTACACGGGACCTAAAACACCCATGTTCGAAATATGCAGTTTCCGTAGTCAATGAACAATATGCCACGCAAATGTATTTCAAAGTCATTTAAGAACCAGTTTCGATGAGTCATTCAGTGAAAACGTTGGTTGAACGTAGCAAACGTTCAGTCCACTAAACGCACCCAATGTTTTGTTTATTGTGAAACGTACCCAATAGCAATATTCACTAGCGAGTAGTCTACCTCAAGCTTTCAATGATTGGTGAGCAGTTCTGTGTCGATGGGCAGAGGCGTGGCTTCATTCTAAACAATGCAGTTTGCGGAAAATACACGCGCGAATTAATGTTTTCAATGAAACAAACTGGAAACTCGTTTGGTGACGTTGAGTAATCTGAAAGTAGTTATTTTTGCTGACTATACCATACCGACGGCCGCTTGATTGAACTAGGCATTTCAGTGCAATTAATCACAATTGCTAGCTGGGTAAGTTGAAAATTGCAATGTAGCAAACGTCGTGCTAAAGTTAGTCAGTCAAAATGAACTGTTATAGATATAAGACTGGGGAAATATCTTCTGGGGAATACGTGTCTATTATAACTGACAGTTACTGCTACGGCACTGGTACAGTACGGTACAGTTGCACGATCTTATTAACAAACCACAAAAACAAGCGGCTGCACCTGCCTATTGAAGGAAGGAGAAGATAATAACGTACAATACTAGCGAGATATTAAAGATTACAGTAAGGTAACAACAGGGAAAGCATATAAAGTACGATACTTAAGTACCGTACCGACGAATACAGCTCGTTACTTCTTAAATACGCGACCGTAGGCAGTGGTTTGTTTACTATACCCGTCTTTTGATACTAGTGCACATATCGAATATGACATGTTTATTGAAAACAAATGTACCCATTTTAAAATTACGGCATATCACGATAACATTGGGTAATCATGCTCTTATGAACAATATAGCTAGAATAGCTAGGCTATCATTAGTTACATATCAAATAAAATACATCGAGGATTCACACATGAACGCAAATGTAGCTTGGTTTAGAACTTAATTTATAACAGTTTATGTTTGTTAGGCTGCATTGTTGTGCCATAGTATGTAAGAAACAGTGGTTGCAAGAGCTCAAGCTAATGTTCCGCCATACCCTTTGTTGTTGCTTTGTTTCTTGAGCACATGGCTTTCCGTGTTTTTGTTAATCGGAGTTACAGCGACCCCTAGGTGATAAAACGGGTAATAGGTTGTTCCGCCACTGGTGGCCCGTCATATTATCTGATCCATACAAATGTCAACCTATCGGCATAGAGCAATAGTCGGTCTTATACACAATATCTATATTTTAATTGTATTTCTTCCAACGTATTTGTTAATGTATTAAATTATATTTTATGTTTTGCAGGGTAAAAATAATCAGGCAGAAACACAAGTGCCTCCAGTATAGTTTTCCAGAGCGTGACTCGATTGCACGACGTCACCAATGCGACCATGGGAAATTGGAGAGTCCTGCAATACCCCAGTGCATCTCAGGAGAAGGTAGGCCCAACACATTGACTTGAATATTCTATTGTTCACTTACAACATTATGGCAATGGCCAAATATATGGTAAAAATGCATGGTGGAAATGCATTATGCAATATATATCAATGCATGTAAAACCTCCCTGATTTATTACTATGTAGTGTGTAACATGCATTATGTGTGAGAATAATTAGCCATGTCTTTCTGTAGGTAACTGTATACATAATTACTTATAACGTGTTTGTGCTTGGCTGGCACAGTTATACACAACAGTATTCTGATATCTGTAAGTCTGCAATACTGGTGATCTGACTTGTCAAATCAACAATTTCCTCACCATCTGCACTCAGTTTCTCACGTCACTGTTTTTGTTGCTGTTGCATGTCGATGGTGCAACCTAACAGTGCACCTATTGATTGATTGGCTTTTTGTGTGTCACTTGTAGCACTCTCCATTATCAAGGGATATGATAGGCTATAACTAGGGAGGGATCATGCTTGGGGATTGTTTGTGCAGCCGAACTTTGGATATTCGTTGTGTTTTCCTCGTCTTTGAATTAATGCATTTAAGTATAAAATATTTAATTTAGCTATTTAGCTAAATTAAATATTTTATACTATAATTTCATTTTAATGCTTTTGTTTTATTTCCCAGGCCTAGCATCCGTCCTCATCTATGTGTCACTGTCAACAAAGAGTGTTTAAAATAAAATAAAAATCAGGAGAGCTTACATGTCCACAGCAGTAATTAGCCATGCACAGCAACTTTAATAGTTTTTATTACATCTGTGTCTTTAGTTTCACTTTTGAACAGAAATGGTGTTCTAGTTATTGTTTTGTAGGAAGCAGATTATTTACATATATAATGCACACAAGTCTGTTAAAACTGTTTTTGCGTTGTTAACATGTATTGTGGATTTAGCCTAGTTTAACCTGGGCCCTATGTCATCAATATGGATTTACTGGTAACTAGTGTAGTTATTGTCACTCTTTACTGGGGTACATTTCACCGTGGTTATTTACACTCTATGCCTAACATGGTCCTGTGCAGGTTCAGTATCACAAATTGTATCCTGCTCATGGGCCAATTGGCTGTCTGAAAAGTGCTATTCTCACATACAGCAATAAGATTAGCGATCAGTCTGAAGGTTGTGCAGGCCAATCGTCTTCAGAGAGAATCCCCTGACTTTCCTGGACAGTGTTCCTTTTATCAGAGAATCCATTTTCTGCAAATGTAAATGGGAATCATATCTTAATTTTATTTAACAATCTATTACCAATTCTATATTTCATTTCTGTGCTTCTTTCATGCTGTCCTCTGCCAAGAAATGTCTTTAATCTGTGCACGGTACACATGCTTTGATGTGCATGTGCACAGGGATTAAGCCAGAAAGTCTGAATCAGGGTTGACAGGGAAATGTTGTGCTGCTAGCTTTTTCTTGGTCAGGTAACCTGGCTGTTGTTGTTGAACGTGCTTTGTGACATTGGGCCCTGTTCTGATTTCTGTTAATTATACAAGCTGTTTAGTACCGGTCCGAGAGCTAAGGACCTAGAACACAGCAGTGCAGTCAGGGTTTTGCCTGGCTTGTGATGCTCTTGACATCAAATTTCTTTGGCCAGATCTCCAATTGAACTATGGTAAAATCTACCTTTACTCTATCTTTTACCATCTGAGTGAATAAAAACAAAACCTCAACATTTAGATTAAGTCTGTATCAAGAATGTTTCCCAGAGAGCAGTGAAGATGTGTTCCAGTCAATTCATCAGGGTAGTGAGTCTTATACATTCTAGAAAACAGTGAAAAATGATTAAAGAACAAGCAGCATCAACATTTGGGTTTATCACAGATACAAAGGAGGTTACAGGAAGTATGCCATGAAGAACCCTCCACTGCAAATCTCCCACTTTTTTAACCAACGGCGGCTTATACAGTGTTCCCCAGTTTGGCTTGTCGTTTATATTTACCGAGTGTGTCAGGCCTCCCACCCAGCTTTAAACTGTTTATTATTTTGACCACTAACGCATACATTGCTTTACCTCTCAGATCTTTAAAGGCAGTGCTCTTAGTGCCACCAACACTCAGTGAGAGACCCGAGATGTGGTCATGATTTAAATATATTTCTGGAAAAAGATCTGCAGGTAAAGATTGCCTATTTCGTCTGTAGAATGAAGATAGTAAGGACAGTTCTGCACCGCTAAGCAGACTCTTCCATTTATCCAAAAGTTGACTTATGAACCTAGCAGAACATACACCCAGGTGACTAGCCTGTTTTTCATAATTACTTATGTCAGGTCCAGCTACATGTACAACCTGTCCTACATGAACTAATTTGGGTATACAGAAGAGTTTCATGACAGTAGGTTGCGACCAAACAGAAGCTGTAAAAGATTGTCCAAATACCACTGGTTCTCTCAACAACTAAAACAGTGTTTACATTGGTCTCTAGTTTTCTGACACAAATTTTGAAACGCCCCATATAAAAGGCAGGCAGTTCTTTACAGTGCGAGTCTTTTATATCCATTAAGAAGAGAGTAAAATCCAATCCCAAACCTCCAAATCGTCGCAGTCTCCAGACTACATCTGTTGGTCCAGTCAGCAGACTTTGGATGTACTTCAATCGAAGGGTAGCATCTCTGCTGACCAAGTGCACAATTCCTTGACCGCCTTCCTCCTTTGGCAGAAACAGCATGCACTTGGGAATCCAATGAAGGTTGTCCCAGAAGATTACCAGCACAGCTTGTGCTTTCGCAAGAAGATGTGGTGGCAGGTCCACACAAGCCAGTCGATGCCAAATAACCGATGTTACTAGGTTGTTTATAATTAAACTGCGGCCTCTGTATGACAAGTTTGGTACAATCCATTTCCATATTTGTAGACACATTTCAATATATTCTATTACATTGTCCCAGTTCTTTGGCATGAAGGACTCATCCACTAAGAAGATCCCCAGATATTGTAAGCCATCTCTTTTCCACGTTAGCTCTCCTGGCAGAGTGAGTTTCTGTCTAGGGCATGTACCCACCATCAATGCTTCACTCTTAGCCTAGTTTACTTTAGCAGAAGAAAAACAACTAAAGCTGCTTACAGTTTGTAATAAAGAATCAATGTCTCTCTGAGTTCTTTCCAGTACAACAATATCATCTGCATAGGCGGATAAATGCAACTTCACATCACAACTGGGAAAACTGACATTGTTTGTCTTAATTTGTGCAGAAACGGCTCAATAGACAAGGGGTATAACATACCAGATATATACCAGAGTATAACTTTAAAAGGAGCACTAAGTCCCCCGTTTATTTTCAGTATACTCTCAATGTCTCTATACAAGGCTTGAATCATATCTATAAAACCGGTGCTAAAACCAAATGCCTTAAGGGCATGCCAAAGGTACTGCTATTCAACTCGATCAAAATCCTTTTCCTGGTCTATTGAAAATAAGCCAGGACACGTAGCCAATGAACAGGACACTTCGAAAACATCTCGAATCAAATTGATGTTATCCGTAATAAGCCTGCCAAGTACACGGTAAGTCTGGTCAACATGGATGATCTGTTTCATTACTTCTCTTAGTCATGTGGCCAGTACTTTAGAGGGAGAGGGAGAGAGAGGAATAGGGAGAGGGGGAGAGAGAGAGATCTGTGCCAGCTGACACATTTGTGTGTGTGTGGTCCTGCAGCCGTCCGGTGAGACGCCAGTGGGTTAGACGAGACAGACCTGTGCTCAACAGCTCCTTGGTCCTGGAGGAGAACCTCCATCATCCACGCTTCTTTCAGCATCAGCAGCATCAGCTTGCTTTAGATGAGTCAAGACAGTACAGCCACGCCAGCGTGCCACTGCCGCCACCGCCGCCGCGCACGCTTCACCCAGCTGCTCACCTGCCCCAGCAGAGCCCTGTCATGGTGGACCTACACGATCAGGTAGGAGGAAGGAGTGTGTTCCTTGTTCACATGGTGGTTGGTCAGGGCCTCTTAAAGGTCGCAGGCACACGCTCCTCCGATTATTTGGTTGCTCCAATACATTGTTTTCAATTAATGTATCTGTTGTTCTGTTTAGGGAAGCCATCACATGACATTTACATGTTAGTTCCAGTGTTTACAGACACTGACACACTTCAAAATATTTGAGCTTCTAGATTTAGCCCTGCTGCGGCCACCAAAATATATATATTTTTAATTTGATGGGAAAAACAGTCCGAGACAGAGAAATAGTGCAACTGCACCATCATTGTAGTCACATCAGATGTCACGATAATTACTATATCGACCTATCGTGCAATATAACATAACCTCAATGTTTTACATGTCAATAATATTACTTGTTAGCCATGTTGTTCTGTGCTCTTGTCTGGCTGCTCACAGGCAGCGCTCCACATACACACACAGCAGACAGCGACAGGTGAAAGAAGTGTTCAGGGGTTTTAATAATTGTTTTTCCAGATGACTGCATAATTACAGCCAACTATGTTTGGTAGAATAACTTAAATTCGTCAACCATGTCACTTTGTGTGTCTACTTCTTTAGTCCTACCGGTATTCACAACATGAGATCCAACACTGGCTGTAAATGCTATTGTGGCCATTACAGAATAAGCATGAAACATGTACAACAGCCAATTATGTAGCCAGTAACAGTACTAAAGGGGATGGATATTTTATGCAATCTGTGTGTTTGTTGATGTTGTTCAACGTTCAGTTCAGCAGACTCTCACAATATTTTAATCCATTGTAAACTTTAGTTTAGCCAACTGTGTTTTCTGGTTTGAAAAGAGGACGAGCTCTCTGCTGTACGGTACCGTACACTTTAATTTAATCTGAATTATTTCTAAGACAATATATTGCGACAGGCATGTAGTGAATGCTATGCTGACAGGATGTTGTAATAGCAGTAATCTACCGTGTGTGTGTGTGTGTAAAACAAATGTCACACTCTATATAGTGTGCTTGTCAGCCCAAAGAAAACCCAGAAACATAAATGTATCAAAACTAGCGCTAGGCCTATAATAATAATAATGAACAACTGACTATAAAATGTATTATGAAACTAGCTAGTGAAATAGTCACAAATAGTCTAGTTTCACAGTATAACAATTCCATTCACATTTAATGTAAATCT
This sequence comes from Forbesichthys papilliferus, assembly GCA_025399855.1. Classification (NCBI taxonomy): domain Eukaryota; kingdom Metazoa; phylum Chordata; class Actinopteri; order Percopsiformes; family Amblyopsidae; genus Forbesichthys; species Forbesichthys papilliferus. The sequence goes on along the minus strand of JAODOY010034181.1, from coordinate 2,767 downwards.
TTAGCTGAATGAAAATCTATTAACATTGGCAATGTTTTTTTTCTTTTTCCTTCCCTACCTAGGCACCAAATACACACTGAACCGAAAACAGTGACCGCGCCATGGTATGAACAGAACCGCGTTGTTTGTAAACCACGACACCGGTAACTCTGTCTCTCCTGGCCCTGTTTTCCCTAACAGATGCACCAGGGATGTGTTCCGATATACACTGTTACCACGGTGACGACCCATGGCTTCCCCATCCACACTGGGCAGCCCCTACCGGGGTGCAATGCTCAGCAGCTCCCAGCATGCTCGGTAATATTCAGCGGACAGCTGTCTCTGCTCTGCTGCCTTCCTCCTCCTGTGAGTTTGAAAAGGAAGAGCATAAATGTCTGTGGCATCCATGTAGCAAGCCCTACTGTACCACTCCAGCAATGTTTCACTGTCATTCTTCTTCTTCTGTTACACACAAGTGTCCTTAAACTGACTGGAATGCCAAAGAATAAACATGTTTTAAGATTATATTTAAATGTCTGTTGTGGGGAATGACCTGATTGAAATGGGAAGGTTATTCCACAGTCTAGGGGCCACAACTGAAAAGGCACAATTGCCATTTGGTTTTATCCTAGACTGTGGTTTCATCCTAGATTGTGGAATAGGTAAAAAAGATTGGTTGGATGATCTAAGGGGCCTGGAAGAGTGGGGAAAAATGTAAAATCAGTAATATATAGAGGGGCCAATCCAAGTTGCACCTTTTAAAATAAATTCTATATTTAACTGGTAACCAGTGAAAGGAGGCCAATATCGGGGAAATATGGTCCCTCATCTTGGTACCAGTCAGCAACCAAGCTGCTGCATTTTGAACAAGTTGCAAGCATGACAATGAAGACTACAAATTCCTGAGTACAATTAATTACAAGAAAAAACGCTCAACGCCCGGCATTCGGCGTGGAAAAAACGCTCAGCGCCACGCCATGCTCCTGGCGTTTTTAGAAGCCTGGAAAAACGCGGCCCTCCCATCAATTGAATCAATTGAAAAATAATGCTGCTGTGAAAAAAAGATATACTTTGGTGGACACAGGGCTTGTTTTGCTCTGTGTCCAAGTCTTGATTTGATTAGTTTGAAGTTAGCAAGCATTCTCGAGAATGAATGGCCCTACATTTTAATGAATAGCTTGAAATTAATGAATTACATTTTGTGTTTCCTTTTTTTCTCTTCTTGTTTGTATGTTTTACCCTGTTATACAGTATGCTTAAAATATGCCTTCCATGGGATATACATTCTCAGCCATGGCACAGTTCACTACGAAATGCTGATCATTGCTTTAAATATTGTAGGTTCTGCAAAATGAAAATGTATTTCTATTTAACATGTATGTTTGTGTGTTTGGTTGTTGTGTGATTCTTCAGCTCGTCCAGGCATGTACCATGCAGCACATGCCAGTGTCTTACCAAGCCTTTCCACCCCTCATCTCCAGCGAGCATTTTATATTGCACCCAGCTCCTTCAGTGCCCCCCCACCAGCCAGCACACCTTACTCCCCTGAGCCAGTTCGTCCCTTTACAGCCTCAGCACCCACACATGGTGAGTGGACCATTGCTGTACGGCAATTCAAGTGTTTTTCTTCTCTCCCAAAATCATCCAGAATATTCTGGAGGATCACTCACTTTGCATTTTAAAGATTGTGTAAAGCAAATACATAGATTTACTTGGAAATAATTAACACAGGTTAGAAATCCATTCCTTTAAACATGTGAAATCACTGTTAACTATGTAGTATTGTATTATAGAGTTAGACCGTTAAACTGTATTTCATAATTTCTCTGTTCAGGATTTTTTGGGAAGGCCAGAAACGGGGGACTGTATTACGTAGATGGTCCCCAAATTTGGATACCCCTCCCCATAACACCACGAGGATATAAAAGTGTAGAGAGCATTCGAATCAGCTCAGTGTCTATCCTGCTCCAATACAAGTTATTAGCCTACTAAATTGATTGTCCTTCAACAGACTACAATTCCATAGCTAGATCAATTACTATCCTTTAACAGCCTACAGTCTGATAGCAATGCCTTCATTGCATAAATAAGCACACAATGTGGTTGAGAGTCAATTATTTTCATCTGAAAGCTACTGGTTTAGTAGCCTAGCCTACCTGCTAACACCCGGCTCGTGTTCAATTCATCCAACTGTCTTTATGTAGTCCCATCCTCTTTCCAAAATAAAATATAAACCACATATCCAAAAGAAAATATCCAATCCAAGCTGTAGGCTATTTTTACTTGACAAGAACAGCATCTACGGCATCTGCAGGTGTCATGTCATAAAGTGATCTGCTAAAAAGTTGTCTGTTGGAAACTGATTTCTGTCTGAGAACACACACAACCCTATATTATAACCAATCTAATCCTTTTTACCAGTATACATCTATTTATAGTGAAAACACATCTCATAAAATGCACGTCTACATTTTCCAAATCAATGTTTAGCTGAGGATACCTATTTGGCACAACTATTTGGAATTTACTGTAGAACACGCAATGGGTGTGGTTACAGCACCTTCGTCTGTCACACCCCCTGCATTTAAGAACAGATAATGATGGTTATATTTTCAAACACTTCCATCCATCCATCCATCGTCATCCGCTTATCCAGTGTTGGGTCGCGGGGGCAGCAGCTTCAGCAGGGGACCCCAAACCTCCCTTTCCTAAGCCACATTGGAAAGCTCTGACTGGGGGATCCTGAGGCGTTCCCAGGCCAGTGTGGAGATATAATCTCTCCACCTAG
>JAODOY010034180.1:61665-72374 GCA_025399855.1 Forbesichthys papilliferus | reverse complement strand
TATATATATAAATAAATATATATATAAAACTGTTGTTTTGACTATTCAAAATTATGTTGTAGATATCTTAAATCAAAATTATGTCTAGTCACAATTAATTACGACTAGTTCAAATTACAATGCATGCAATGTTTTATATTAATTCCGGATAGTCAACTCTAGTGAATAAATGTTAAAACGACTTGCCATACACATCCTTCTTCAAATCGTTTTTTTAGAAGCTATGGGTGACACCACAGTGTTTGTCCTTCTCACGTATCACATACATGTGGCATCATCAGCCAGCCATCTTTCTCCAGTCGTTTACATTGTCCACTATAGCCTCGTGAGACCCAACCTGATGGTAGATACGGTTTTCGTCCCTGTGGGGAAATTGATGCCAGCTCCAATTTCATTTCACGCCAAGAATCAGGCTGGATGGATCCCCTCAATTCAAAAGTTTTTGACATAAATGTAGTGCTTGTATATTTCAATCAATCTTCTGTACATATGATTAAACAACACCGTTATCTCACCCAGTCAAAATGTTTAAAACCAACAACGTAAGCACAGTTGTCATCTTGGGGGAAAACTTCAGATAGTTGCTGATTGGCCCAAATGTTTTCTTAGTGCCTGAGTGCATTTAAGGGTTCCAGGATGATACTCGTTGCAAAATGTAATTGCTAAAGAGGCTGGGAAATCAAAGAGGAGAGGAACACATGACAGAAGAAAGGAAAAGGGTCCAGGAGATGAGGGAAGGGGGAAGGGGGGCAAATAAATAAAAAAACATCTGAAAGAAAGCATTGAAAATAATGTATTATACAACAAACATAAAAGAAAAATACAAGCGAAAATATTATACAAGAAAACAAAAAAAAACAATGAGTAATGAGGGTGTGACTGTGGAAGGGAAGACTCTCGAGGCTAGTCACCCTCGGATACCCTTAGTCAATGAATCAACAAGAAGTGGTTTGAGGCTCACGGTATGCATGACAGCATCCAGACAGACATCTGCTCTGACACGTGTTTGTTTGATCACACTGGGGAATGGGAGGGTCTCTGCCTTCAGCTTGACCAGTGCTAGGTGAGGTCAAAGTGAGATGTGGGATACTAAGCAACAAGTGTTAGTCTGCTCAGTTCAATCATCGTGACATTGCTGTGGTTTAAAGCATTTGACTTTTGACAAGCCCTCTTAACCGTATAACTGACTATATGATACTTATGACAGGAAAAGCTGTGAGATATACAAATCATACAATGTCAAAAGTCAATTATTTATAAAGCACATTTAAAAACAAACAGGTGAACAAAGTGCTGTACAGGTTTGCGCAATAACAACAATAAAATACAACATACAATAATTAAAAACACAAACCCAACAAGCACAGATGACCTTAAACGCTACTTGAACGCCACAAAATAGAAATATGTTTTAAGACAAGACTTAAAAGTGTTGATGGTAAGAGATGATCTGACAGAAATGCGAAGATTATTCCACAGTCTTGAAGCAACAACCGAGAAGGCACGATCACCCTTTGTTTTCAACCGAGACTGCGGAATAGCTAAAAGAAATTGATCTGAGAGGCCTCGAAAGATTATATAAATATAGCCTACCATTATATCTTAGCCATTGATAATGTATACAAGCTATGCCAAGATTATCCCAAGACACATTTTGTTCATTACCAGTCTTTTCAGATTACAAATACCGTAGTATATGCTATCTGCGAAAACCCTGCATATGACCAAAAGACAGGCCAACATTTTTGCCAACCACCATTCTTGGAATTTCTTCTAATGTAAAGTGCGTTACAAATAAAATGTATTATTATTATTATTATTATTATTATTACTGTATAAAGATCAATGCAAAAATAAATTACCAGGCCAAATATTGACAGAAATGTAACGCAACAGTGTGTAATTCTGATCCCCAATGTGAAATTTGATAAGTTTTTATGATCTTTTAGACACTATAGTGTGGCATCTGCAATCAACCATCCAGAAGATCTGTACTGCAGTTTGTAATACTGTGATATAGCCTACAGTACAGTATATCACATTAGGCCAATTGCAAACTGCAGTACAGATATTATTTCCTCCACATTACACTATAAATTCACTCACACGTCTTTATTTGTAGTGTATGTGTGTAGTTCCTGTTTCGGTTTTACAAAATTGTGTCAATATATTTCTACTTGTCGTTTGAAACTGATTGAAGAGGGAAGTCAGTTCTATGAGAGAAAATGAAGTAAGCAGTCTATAACATTGGACCAATGAGAAAGAAAATTTAAATAAAATCCATTGCTGCTAATGCAATGTCTGAGAGCGAGAACTCCTGCCCATGCATTCCAGACAGCTTAGTGATTTTTTTCAGAAGTGACTTCCGTGAAAACAAAACATGTGACCAGGTTTCCTGGAAGTTGACAACATCTGTGTTTCCTCTTTTTCTGGGCTGACTTTTTTTGTAGTAGCTAGATGGATATTTTTATATAAAGGCTGCATTATATTGTCTTCAAAAGTTGAATACAGCAGGCTACACCAATTTAAAGGAATGTTACGTGTTCCTGTTAAGGATGCCATATTAAGGAACCCTGACACTTAATTATGCTTGATGTTGGTCAAGTGCCCAAGTGTAGTCATGACCTGACCTCTCAATAACGCATAATCTTCTACAATGTCCATGTTTTCTGTTCTGGAATTGTATTGACACAAAAAGCTTCAAAAAGTTGATATAATCACTTCTACAACAGTCAGCAAGTTCACCACATATTCAAAACACATACATCAATGCTGCATGCCACTAACAAGTAAAACATCTTTTAACATTAAGTGTTTATTTAAATGTTTTTGTTTACCTAGCCCCTTACAGTAGAGCATGTTCCAGCTCCACACAATGCAAAATAAACCATGCATGGCCGTTTAAAAACAAATATAGGCAATGTTGCCTTTTTTGGCCATTGACGGTTTCAGTCAGTGTTCCACAAATAACCATGCATGACCACGATATGTTCAATCCCTTCTAGTACACTATGAATTAAAGGCGGAGTCAGTTTGTAAGCTAATACACTTTTTTGTCAAAATCAGCAAACATCTACTCATGGTGAGCTAGCTGCCAATTCTCTGTGCGTGCTGAATCATATGCAAATGTATGTCCATTACAAAAAGGTCTCTAGATCACCGCATTTTAAAAGTGGTAGACTTAAGCAGCCCTGCTGTTAGCATTCATCTTTCCTGTAGAGCAACTGTAAAGACACCAGGCAAAAATGCATATAATTATAGATAGAACTTCATTTAGCTATGTCTTACACATGCAAAGTGCAGATTGTGGGAGTCAATTGTGGTAATTACGCTCTTATTAGGCCCATCTTGTCTCGGAGGACTGGTGCTAAACTGGTGGGGGACATGGTGCTAGTATGATAATGGTAATTAGCACCTTTGTAAGCCTTCCAAGGACGATTCAGCCAAAATTGTCAAATTTCAAAATTTCTCCTGTAGCAGGAAATTAACTATTTCATGTATCAAGTTCACGAATACAAAATAATTTGCTAAACCTGTCGAAAGAGAAGGATGTCTTTATCATACAGCACTCCCAGAAGAGCACCCAACTTTCCTCTCTCCAATTGCATGTTTTGAAACAGATGTCTGCGCACAAAAAAAGCAAATGGCTAATGGGGAGGGGTAGAGAACATTTTGAGCCTGCGACCGCTGCCGGTGAATGAGTTACGAGGAAAAGAGCCACTCAACGGCGCTTTGCAGATGGGGCATGAACTCATGGGTTTCAATGAAACTAATGTCTTGGAAAACATTTAAACAGCAAGCATGTGTTTCTGAATGCGTCAGAGAACATCACAATTATTAAATTAGGCGATGTGTCACGGTTTAAGCATTTCCACAAACGAATAAGTGTTTTCACATCCACTTGCTAAACTAGTGCTTATTATGCACGTATCAGCATTTTAATGGAAACATTTATCTAATTACTATTGTTTTCTTTCACATCTGTGCACTTTGAGCTATACGATATCCTTATTAGATGGGGTTTTTTTTTTACAGACACATTTCAAAATGTAGCCATGTTGGTTGGTTGCCATGAATGTTATGTTAAATGTCAGTCATGTGGACTTGCTCAGTGTCCCAGTATCTTGAGCAGCAGGTCAAATCAGATTAGCCTCCATGTTTATCTTGGGCCTATAGTCACGGGGATAGAGACACATGTAGCACCTTGGTGGCAGAGTGCTCACTTGCAGACTCCTGCAGATGTGTTTTTGCGGGACATAAGGAAACGCACAGGGACAGTAATTATGTGGAGACCAACAGAGACGATAATGGTAATTCATCTTTTCCTAATTGGACCGTTGTTCCGCCTCCTCTTTGTTGTGAGGAGTGAAGTCTCTGGCAACAGGCCAAAAGCCCAGTCTCAGCAGAAGTGACATAAAATAAATAATTATGAAAAACACATGTACAGTAACGTGTGTGTGTGTGTGTGTGTGTGTGTGTAGAAGTGCACTCTTCAAATCCCGGAGAGGGAAATAAATCACCACACGACAACATTTCAAACAATGACTTATTAAAATAAAATAATGTTATAAATAAATTACACTTACATAAAGTTACATCTTCAAATGATACATGGATAAGCAGGGCGGAGAATGCTAGCACAACAACGAGCAGTAGCATTTTATAGGTGCCACTGCATGCCAGAACACATTACAGTAGTGGTCTTGATTTACAGCAGGTTTATTATAACAGTGCGAGCACATCTACAGTATATAATACTGTACAGAAACACCAGATACAGGAAAGGCTATGGCTGCAGAGGCCTATTGCCTCTACTGTACGTTACTAAACCGGCTTATCATTTGTTACATAAATACCTCTGATGATTGTTATTGATCACCCCGTATGAAACACAAACCAGAGACTACCTAGAAATATATAAATATCACAGACACACGATACTGCAAGCTTTGAAAAGGCAGTCAAAAAATGTGTTTTAGTCTATCTGCAATGTAATGCAGCAAAGTTGAACCAATATCATTTGTGGAAGTGCATAATTTGTCTCACAACATATTAAATAAAAATAATAAAGGTTTCTAAGCAATTTGTGAGCTTATTCTAGTCGATTTGTTACTCTATACAAGAAAACAGCAAATATGTGGTTTAGGAGCTGACTTTAAAAATACATTTTCTGTATATTGTCTGATGCGTACCAAGCTTATAATATACAGTAAATTATGATTTACACTTATCGGCTTTCAAATGTATGCTCCTTTATGTCATTGTAGAACCCTAGAAACCCAAATGTACACTTGGGGTGCACGAGAATACACAAAAATGCATGTAATTGTAGGAGGAAGGGTGCATCGATGTATGGTGCTGGGGGAAGTAGAGTGGCAAATTGGGAAGGGTACCTTAAGGGTACCTTCTCCTGTGCTGGAAAACATTCTTGCTAATGCAGGTTCTGTCTGGAACTTTGCAAAGCTATGGTTTAATAATGGTCAAACAATCCTTTATTGACAGTAATGGCAGTACATAAAAGTATTGTTAATGAAATACCTGAGTTACATAAAATGCTGTTGGAATAATGTGTCCTACATAATATAAAATGTGCACAATATAAATAATCTTTGCCCCAGTGTCAGTTTAAGTAATTCACAGTTTTAAGCAGCTCTACGACAAATGTCAGCCACAACTCTGATGATCACAGCCCAAAATAACAGGGTATATGTGAACAAATGCGTTACACAAAAAGTGTTAAAAAAATACATCTTTAGGATTAGAGTTGGTGGGAAGTTCATACCCAGTATTGATTCTTCTGAAGACATGGATTAGTGCTTCTAATACATTGAGAATATGCTGTTGGGCCAACATTATTCCAAGAGCATTTGGGGGCAGGGGAATCAAATGTGTTGTAAACGGGGCTTGGATTTGTTACCAAAAACCCATCAAAAACAGGACTATTTGCGCTTCTGGGGCTCAACGGAGTTACAGTTACAGTGGGAACTGTTGTGCTTGTCTGAGTTTGGGCCTGATTGGGTTTACTGCTGGGAATAACCCATGACACTTCTGTTTTAGGAGTAACAGGGTTCTGCTTTCTCCGTCTGTGATGACGAAGCAAAACAACCAACACTATAAAGATGATTACAAGCAGTAACAGGGCCAACAGCGGCAAAATGACCAGAAGGGGGTTCGAAAGTCTCTGGGGGTTAGACTCTACGCGAACTGGTGTATTCCTAAAGGGAATGTCTTCAGTTGCAATTGTAGGTTTGTCAACAGTCGTGCCAAAGGTATTAGTTCGGTTAGAGTTTCCCCAACGATTGCGTGCGTTGAACCTTTGCTGGTTTTTCATTGGACCCTGAGGGGAGAGGAAAGTTATAGACATGGTGGGGAAAGGTGTCTCATTTCTGGATGCTTGGCTTGATGTCTGAGGGACAGACATGGTGACCGGGATGGGACTTTCTGTGGTGGAGACAAGCGTTGGATCATGTGGCACAATGGTAAAGTGCAATGTCCCTTTCGCAGGCTGGCTGTTCTCAGCTGTTAGGACAAACGCCAAGGAGTCATTCAGCGCTAGAATTCCAGTCATGTTGGCATTAAGCTCCAATGCTACATTTCCCCGCCTCACATCTTGAAAGGAGAACATCTCAGCTGGTACAGCCCTCCTAGACAGTTTTATTAGAGACACGTTTCCATACCTTGGCTGGGAAATAACCTGAAAAAGTGGATCACTGCTACTTATATTAGCGAGTTCAGAGACGTCGAGGAAGTCGGTGTTTAGTTTGACAGCCACACCATTGGGAATTATCAACCCTTTCCCAAACTGGATCAAAGGTTTAACAGTTATGTTATGCACTTGGCCAGTCAAGTTAGCTTCTGAATTGAATACGGTAAACTCAAAGCTATCTTCTGTAGATGATAGTGATGTCATATGGTAAAACAATGTTTCAGCATGCAGGTCCTCTTGTTCAAACAGTGTAACCTCTTGGTTGTCTTTGAGAAGTTTTCCGAAATGTGGAGACCTTGTAATGTGATAATGAACAGTGAGGTTTCTCCCGTTAGTTTCAGCGGCAAGATTGTCATTGCTCAGAAGTGCCGAAGTTCGGCCCTGCTGCAAAGTCAATCCGGTGTTGTTCACCAATGATATTGTGATCCTTGACACTTCTAGATTGAAAAGTTTGTAGATCGGCTTATGGTGGCCATCAGTGACACTGAAATAGAACACACCTGAAGCAGGACTTCCATCATGGACGAAGTAAACGCTTCCATTATTAATTTGGGCTTGGGTGAAGTCCATTATTGATTCATTAAGATGTTCTTTAAGAGCTAAATAACCATTGTTAGGCTTGCTGATGACTGAGAATTTAATATAATTCGGCGGATTGTCCAGATCTTCAACACTGAGGCTCTCGGGTCTCAAGACCATAATCTCTCCTTGTACTATCGTCATCCTTGGAGCTTTGGTCTTCAGAACTGGTGGCTGATCATTAATAGGGGATATTGTGATGTTGAACCGCTCCTCAATAATGTCACTGTCCTCTAGAGGACGCTGTGCTGGTTTAGATTTAGGGTTTACCCACGTATCAAACACAAAGAAATCTTGAGTGGTCTCTGAGTTGTCATGCTTGTAGGTTATACCATACTTGCTAACAATGAACTGGGAAAAGTTTGGTTTTTCTTCTGTGAGGTTTCTCTCACCCACTAGAATAACCCCATGTTGGGGCAGGGTTTTGACCTGGAACCAAACCTCATGAGAGCTTCGCTGAGGGGTTGGCAGCTTGGACATGAGGTTAGAAGCATCCAGCCGAGATTCATCAATGACAACACTCTGCCCCTCAGTCACCATGGCGCCTGGATAAAAACAGGTTCTTCATTGAAAACATGTATAATTAAAACATTTTAAAAAGCATTATATAAAGTACTACTGAAAGACTGAAATAGCAATACTGCTAAAGCTCAACATATTCCAGCCCCGCAGCACTATTTGAAATCTGCCTGAAAGAAGTACATCGAGGCACATTTAAGTTGAAAACACATAATAGCTATCCAAACCTGTGTTTGCAAGCAAGACTGTCTTGCGTTCAGGCCCAGTGTTCTCATAGGAAATGCCTATTTTGAAGGTTTGAGTGTCCAGCGAAGCAGGGGGTGATGCCACAGAGAAGGTCATGGAGTCCATAGCTGCCCATCCAACTGACTCTATGGACGCTTGAATATACAGAACCAACTTCCTGTCCACCTGAGGTACAAAAACAACACAACTGCTGGAGAACAAATCCCGTCCACAAACTTGCAACACCACCCATCCCTAAACGAACATGGGTGCATCAGGTTTAGCATATTTACAGCCCCTTCAAAATATACAGTATTCTATCACCATTGACTATAATTATGTTATTTAGCTGATGCTTTTATCCAATGTAACATATGAGAACAACGACTAATATTACAAGAAGCAGGTAGTGGTTGGGCCTCTTGCTAAAATATGCTTACAGGCAGACTCAGAACCCACAACATTCCGGCGGGAAGTCAAACACCTAGGCCTCTAGACTATCCTGCCCCTTAAAGACGTTATAAAGATGTCTGAATAACATACAGGTGAAACACAATTTCTCTAGGATTTTATAAAACATATAAACGTGCACACACACATACAGTACATACATACATACTAGGGCTAGGTGAAATATTCATATTATTGGTATATTTTAAAAAGAGATATAAAATTAGACAATATTGTTTATAACAATATAGTTATATTCACAACTTTTTTCAGAATAACCAATGAGAGAGCAGATACTGAGTCACATTCTCAATTTCACTTTCTGACAAGCAGATACAGGTAGCCAGCTAGTATGACAAGGTAACCTGTAATCAAAAACAAATGTGGATAAAATTGAGTAAACTGCCATTAAAGCTTCAAAATTCACAACCTCTCTGCTATGGATTTAACCATGTACAACTACAATTAAGTCACTAAAAATATATACTGTATATATATTTTATATCCTTTGGGTTTCCTGTTTTTTCTCTTACTGAACATTTAACCCACTTTATAGAAAATACTGATATATAGTATAGTGTATCAATATTCAACATAAATATATTGGGATATGATTTTTGGTCCATATAGCCCAACCCTAATACATACATACAAACACACACACGCACACATGCACACACATACCATTTAAATTAAGGTTTGTGCACATTCAGAGGTTTCCGGCTCTGCGTAATTCCTCACCATTTGTTGTGTAAAAGTGGAGATGTCCAAAGTGGAGTTATCAGCCTGCAATGTCACCAGCCTGCCTAGTTTAGGACGGCGAATCACGTTGAATGCAATGGTGCGGTTGGAGGCATCGCTGTTGTCATTGGTCACTGCCTGCAAGTGCTCTTTTGTGATTGGTGTTGAGGAACCTACATATGAAGATGAGGGTCACTTGGAGTTGAATCAATTTATTTACCTTCCCAAGACGAAGATCAATTAGTCTGCATATATTTTCTGTCTTATGAATGTTATTAAACATCTAGAACACTGTTTATTGTATTTTTGTATAGTTTTTTCTTTTTTCTTTATTGGACAGGACTGTTGAGAGACAGGAAACAAGTGGGAGAGAGATATCGAGATAGATTGGGAAATGACAGCGAGCCGGATTCAAACCCCGGTTTCCAAGGGCACTAAGGCCCATATGGGCAGGGAGTTATCGCATGGGCCACATCTCCACCCGCACACTGTTTAGTTTGACAGAATCTGGCCATATCACAATATGCAGCTAGTTAAAATGCTGTCTTTTCAAGTGTCTGTTTTGTGTCTTCTCACACAAAATTACACTAAGCAGGGTCTGAAATAGAAACGAGTGATCTTTGATCTTCCAAGTTAAAGTTATACTGCAGACATCAGAGACATTAGAGACTTGTTATAGCTGCATCAAAGCAGCAGAAGCTATTGCATAAAATGCAAACAAGGAATTAAAAATGTTTGTCTCAAGGTCTCAAGGACACCAGTGGGGCAAAATACAGTATCTGCTGAATGTCACAAACAACTTCTATGAGCTTCCATAAGTCCCTCAGGGTCTCTGAAGATAATGACATTGTTAATAAAAGTCTACTCTGCTGATAAATGATGGCACAGTGAATGGGGCAAGTGGTAGCGCAGTGAGATACATCCATCATCGCACGTTTTGTCCATTGCCTTCAATCTCCTCCCTCTCTCTCTCTCTCACTCGAAGAAAAAGTCCCTCGCATGGAAGAGGTGGGGTGGACAGGGGTCATTCTTTTCAATCTTTCATGAACGGGAGCAATACTTTACGTGTTGTGCAGCTACAGACTGAGACACAGCCTCATCCAACAAAGTGTACCTTTACTAGAAGAGACACTCGTGAAACCCTGTGAGTTTGTAAATAGTAAATGCATGGTTGCTGATAGTCAAAGTTATTTCTCGGATTTTTCTAGCCAAAAAATAGCAACATAGAAGGCTAACCCTAGTATCAAACCTGTACAGTACGGTCAGGACCAGATATATTTCCCTTGTTTTACTTGTAGAAATGCAGGAATATATGTTTGTGCTTACAGTACAGGCACTGCTATAGCATGAATAAGCCTTTTTTTACTCTTTCTTGATTTACTCACTTCAGTCCATCTCACGTGATGTTATGTATTTACAAGGGATGGTCTCAGACCAGACCTCCCTCTTCCACCCTGCTTGGCACACCAGCACAACCCACAAACAAAGC
>JAODOY010034180.1:0-59037 GCA_025399855.1 Forbesichthys papilliferus | reverse complement strand
AAACACCGGACAAGACAAATTCTAAGAAAGCCCGTTTGCCTCAGTTTGCCAAATGTGAACGCATCCCTGGCTCATGCGGGTACAGTAGTCTGAACGCATGCATTGCAACTGTTTGCATTGCACCACTGTGGCGCCATATTCCTCTCAGCGCATTGCCGAGGTGACTCCTCTCATGTCTAATAACATATAGATGGATCTGGCAAAGAGCCGACTCTTACAGCCGTTTGTGATTGATTGACTACACTCGTCTTTGCCCTTGCTGGCTATTTCCAGTAGCACAAACACACACACCCCCTATCCACACGAGACACCCTAGCCTGCGTTAGTAGCCTACGCATTGCACTATAACACAACAGTGTTCCAATGTTTACCCACTTGTCACGGGATGTCACAGCGGGACAAGACTCACAGTGGGGTTCATCTACCGTGAGTCACCATTTTCAAAGCAAGGTCAATTTAGCAAACAGACGTCTAGACACCATTTCAACCCTCGTAACTCTATGGGTTGCCCATCGCACATCTGGCAACAGATACGTCTATAAAAGATACAACTGCTGTATTTGACGCTTGAGTCGTTGCTGTAGCAGATTCAGTTAATTCACAGAGCACAAAGATGGAGTCTGATCTAGTGTTGTTTTACTATGCAAATACCGTGTAGTCTATTCCAACTGCTTTGTTGTGTGTAAAGGGGAGGTGTGCGCAGTGCTTATTCTGTCTAAATATATTGTTTAGTAGCGTTCAATTCTACTTAACCGTCAGTTTGTCCCCTGAGAAAATCCCAGACAAATGAATGCCTCACATATTATGTATTGACATAGTGCCACCCAGTGGACAGAGAGAGGTATGACCACTATTAGCATCACATTCAGATGATTGTAATGAAGTGATGTAATATATTATGTATACCAAATTACTTTCATTCAAGCTATTAAAAGCTGCACTGTACTAAGAGCCCCTGACTTTCAAATGTAGAGACATCTTTTACTGAAACTAAACATTTCTAAACACAGTCCATACAAGGTCATGTTTGATGCATGTACAACATACGTATTTATGTAGAGCCATTCTTCACAGAATGCAACATAAGGACAGTCAAAAAGAGAACCAATCACAGTAGAGAAGTAACTGCTGGCCTTTCCTATTGTAAATACTGTATGTTTCCGTATGTACAATTGGTGTTTGTAATACGTTGTTTTCCAAGCAATACCGGTAATCAATTTAGTACCAAGTAAAATATCCAAAATAAACTGCATTAAAAATGTAATTTACAACCAAACTATTGTGCCCAATGAATATACGTTTAAAGACCGGTGTCATTCTAAATGTATACCCATGTCTGTCCAGGGCTAGGGTAAGGTTAGGAGGGCTACAATCCCCCTCAAATATCCATGCTACACATAGCATACATACACCACAACCCCCCTCCCCACCCTCCGTGCTACCATGGCAACGTCCCTCCACTGGGTCCCATGAAGCCTGCCTTACGGGTGAGGCACAGTGCTAGAGCGGCAGTTATAAAAACAGCATTGGGGGTGTTAAATATAGCGTAGCATTGCACCCTCACCCTGAGGACTCTGTTGGCGGCGATCACAGGCGGCTCGTCGTTGACAGCTGCGACCCGGATGTGCACCGTCTGGGCAGCGCTCCGCTTCCTCAGGCTCGTGTCATTGGCCATGACGGTGAAGCGGTCCTCTGGCGTCTCGCTGCTGTCGTGGACGTAGTAGATGAACTCGTGCTCCACCTGACGGTGTGCAGAGAGGCCTTGTAGTTAGTGCTGCACCGGTCGGTTGTTTTGGCCGATACCGATTGCCGATTAGTACATAATCATGTACGACAACAGCAGGGCTGTACGAATACTTGTTGTTTGTCTGTCTGTGTGTGTGTGTCTGAGCGAGACACAGATAGAGAGAGAGAGAGAGAGAGAGAGAGAGAGAGAATCAATGTTGTTGACTATCTGAATGAAGACTGAAATTAGCATACTAGGTTACATTCTGAAACTTTTAGATATATTGAGTTGAAAACGTTTCTAAATAGACTCTGATTAGCATTCTGTGTATCAACTGCACACAGGAATTAGTGTTTCTTTGACAACAATACTTTAAATAAAAGTGTGAACAAGTCAAATAAATTGTGAGCCTTAAGTCTTACTATTATTAAGTAAGTTAACATGGAGTATAAACATAAAAACTTGCATAGCTCACAAATGCCATGGTGAGATTGTTTTATTATATTAAAGATTGTTTTCAGTGATAATGCATAGAGGTCTTTGTTTGTCTCACTGTATGTGTCTATGATTTTGCTGGTGGCACCGTGTAAACATTGCAATGAACGGGATAAACTATTGTATACAGTAACTTGCATTTGTAATGCTAAATTTAGATGAAAGAGATGAAGGATATATGAGCTAACATTTTCTACTTCACTAATCTTATCTAGCCAGGTTTAAATATAACAGATTAACAGGGATAATCAGTATTAACAGGCAGTGGTACATTGTTTTGGATTAAACAATGCTGGGAAATAAATAATCACAAAATATTTTATATTTACTTTGCTAACCTTCTGACAAATGATCCTAACAGAGGAGGAGGAACATATGGCTCCCAAAATAAAACATTTATAAATACATTAATTCATTAATTCATTAATAAATAATAAAATCAAATCTATCATATTGAAAGTTATCTAAAGATTATTGTACAGCAAAATCAAAATGCTATTCTACATCAGTATTTCGATGTAGACAGATAATGTCTCTCACCTGCCTCCGGCTGAAAGACGTTAGGGCCACGCCCGGGTAGCGAGAGTGCTCAATGTGGCCATGCTGCGGAGGCCCTGTCACACTGTACAGGAAGTTCACACCGGAGAAGTGCCGGTTGGTGACCGCTAAAACCTCCCGGGTCAGAGCCTTGGAGGCGCCTTCGTTCAGCGTGAAGTTGGACGCCTGCAGCGGGATGAGGCGCGGGATGACGTCAACGGACATTCTGATCCCGCCCACGTTAGTGACGCCGTTGCTGGCGTCGAGCGTGAAGGTGTCGCTGGCGGCGTCGGGCTCCGTCTGCACATACTGGATGCTGCCGCCGTTGATGTCCTCCTGGGAGAAAGTCCGCACGGGGGCCGCGTAGCGCCCCTCGGCCTCCACAAAGCGACGGAGGTAGCCATGGGAGGGGGCCACAAGGACTGTGAACACAATCTCAGACGGCAGGTTGTCCTCGTGAGTAACCTGAAACACATTGGAATCACATTGCCAAGGCTAGGATAATGTTGTTGTGTGGTGCGGTCTGCACCACTTTGTTTGTGTTCCTATTTGTGTAGAAGTACCAGATACTTTTTCAGCACACACAGAGAACGGTAGTGGGCAGCGAGGAGATATTTAGCAAATTTGACTAAATTTGTTCTCTTGTTAGCAAGCGTTTTCGAGAATGGCTAACCCTGCTTTTAATATATATGTATGAGTGGCTTTTTAGCTAATTTCCCCACAGTCAGGGGAGTACATTTACACAGTACTGTTCTACTGAAAGTTAAATGAGTAGGCTAACTGAAAAAAGTAAACTATTTTTTATTATAAGTACCCACCTCAAGTTTTGTTTCATCCACCTTAACTGGTTTTCCCTCTTCCACCAGTAGGGTATTGTTATGCTGTAGAAGAGGTGGTCTTTGGTGGCTTTCCAGGTAAACCTTTACATTGACCTGTGCAGTGACTTTTAGAGTTTTGGCCTTCACGGTCAGATTGAAAGAGTCCACCAGGTGGTTGCCATCATTGTGCCGATATGTAATTAAGCCATTCTTTAAGTCATACTGCGTGAATAAGTCTACTTTAGTTTTACGGTCATAGAGTCCTCCAAATTTGGGACCATCTTTTATACTGATGTCGACCTCATGGTCCCCTCTGATGTCCAGGTTGGAAATGACACTAAAATTACTAGTTGAAAATGTAACAGAGTGCCCCTTCTGCACCAACAGTCCAGTGTTGTTGTCAACTTTCAAGAAAGGGTCGTGTGCACTGATGTCCAGCAGGCTTGAGACAAAATGTTTTCCATCTGACACAAAGAGCACAAACCGTCCGGTACTTACACCTTTGTGAAGGAACAACACGCGCTTTTGCTCAAGGTCGTCCTGGTGAAACTGAAACAGCCGATGAGACGTGTCGTTTACCAGCACCAGGTCTCCCATTGGTATTCCTCGACGGGTGTAAACCAATCGGCTGTCATTAAAATCGGAGTCCGCGTCATGGTAACGCAAATCATCTGCAGTGAGCAACCTCTGTCCATTTCTTACTACATGGAAAACCTTATCGATTACACGTACCGGCTTTTGGTCATTAACCAGCTGAATGGATATGTTAAAGGTTCCCTCTTTGAATCCAAACACATCCTCTGAAGTGGAAGATTTGAACTCCGGGCTGGTGGATGCTACGAAAGAGAACTCGTCCTGAGTTGTTTCGCTGTCGTCGTGAATGTAAATGATGCGTTCCTCCAGAATGTCTAGATTGCTAAATAAGATGATGTTGTTGTAGCTTGCATTAGAGTTTGATTCACTGATGCGGGCTAATGCTCCATATCTGGGGCGGCCTGTGACAGTATAGTACATTTCCGTTGTGCTCAGAGACTCTGCGAACAACTCATCTTTTGTGATCAATTTACTTTCTCCCTCCAAAAGTGACAGTCCCTCATTTTTAATGAAAACACTATTAACATCAGCCTTTATCGAAATCTGGAAATAAAAGCTTTGTGATTGAGCATGTTTAGAAAACACTTGAAATTTGAACTTGTCCGTTGTGTCCTCGTAAGGCCTGTCAACTAGCTCATAGTGCACTTTTAGATTTGTGATATTCCGTTGGCTAAAGGTTGAATTCTTCCTCATGACTGCAGTATCTAACAGGAGTTTTCCCTTCTTTGGAGTGGTGAGAACCTTAAAGTAAAGCTCATCTGCTGAGATAGTTGCACCATCTGCTGTGGCATGAAGATACTCAGAGTTCAGGGTAACCATTCTAACTTTGTCCATTTCTACGACGACATTCTTCACAAGGTTGTATCTGACCCAGTTCACTATGATCGGGAACAGAAGTTCAGTAGTTGCCCTCGCAGCAACGGTAACCCTGCACTTGAAAAAATCTGTTGTGTTTGACATCTGAATTTCTTGGAAAGTGCTCAAATATCTGAGGCGCTCTTTTTCAAGGAGCCTTTGAGAAAATGAATCAGTGGGCCTCCATTCACCACTTGAGTGAAGTCTCTGAAGTTCCCCATACTGGGGGAGTTCAATTGCATCGTAGCGAATATCAACAACTTGTTTCACAGCATTCGTCTGAACTGCCAGCTGCTTGGAACCAATAACAGCAGACCCTCCTTGAGTTATCTCAAGCCCCGTGTTATTGGCAATCTTAAACTCCAGAGCTATGGCCATGACTCTGAGAACAACAGTGTTGCTTACCTTTTCCCCGTCACTAACCCTTAGTACTATTCTCGAATTTCTCACCCCAGTGTGAACATAGAACACCTTCAGTTCCTCCAAGTCGGAATATGAGAAAGAGGTCACGGCTTTGCCAGGGCTGTTCTCATTCTCCAGGTACCCTGCGTCTGCATTTAGGTTCCCCAGCACTGTGAAGACCAGGTCTCTGTACTGGCTGTCAATGTCAGTGGCCTTTAAAATCTCTGTTGTCAGTTGTTTTTTTGAGTTCTCTAACACGACAAAGAGATTGCCTTCAGGGAGACTTAATTCAGGCGCATCGTTGGTGGGGGTAACTGTAACATTGTAGCGGTAGAATGTGCTCCCTCTTAAATAATCAGGAACATGCTTCCTACTGCTGGAATGAATTGAAAAAATGAAGAAGTCCTCTGGCTCTTCTGAGCCACCATGGATATACATCACCCGCCCATGCCAAAGGTCTAACATGCTAAAGGTGTTTTCTTCTTGGTCCTGTTCCACATCAAGCCTTATCTGACCATATATAGGTTGCTCTTGAAGTTTAAACATAATCTGTGACTGACGAATGCCAAGCTTCTTGAAGTCCAGGAGAACCTTGATATGTTTGGAATCTAGAGATGCTCGACCACCCTCAGCCACTACAAGGTTCTTAAGCAGCATAAAGTTAGAACCATATCTCTTGACCAAGCCCCTAGCAAGAGTCGACATGAAAAGTGTTGGTGTCGGTGTGACAAACTCCAATCGGGCCGGAGGAAGGGTGACTGGGTATATCGTAGCAGCAGGTTCTGGTTCTTTCTCCGGTTCACAGCCAACTGAGATGTCCTTGGTGACCACAGCAACAGATAAGCCCATATTGACCCCATTGACTTTGATGTGTTTCAGACATCCCTTCAAAGAACCTCCGCGGGCACGCTTTCCAGAAACAGACAGCAGTCCCATCTTTCGGACCTCAGATCTGGTACTGTCATCAATGCCGCCAACAAAAAGAGAACCTTTAAGATGAATAGGTTTTGAGCGAGAAGCAATTGTGCTTCTCACCACCTCTTCATCAACTGTTAGTTGGAGGCTTTTGGGAGTAAAGTATAACCTGACAGAATGCCATTTCTTATCATTGACAATTGTGAGTGAGCGAAGTTCTGTTTTGGTTTCACCTTTCCCTATTATTGCTACGAGCACTCCTTCCTGAATCTCCACCGCCACAAAGTCCCCTTCTCTGGCAGAACTGTACAGGACAATTCCTTCTTTGGCCGATGTGTGCACTACACACTCAAACACCCCTTCTTGTAAGGGATTCCAGGGTGGGTATGCAATATAGGCCCTGGAAC
Source organism: Forbesichthys papilliferus (assembly GCA_025399855.1). Taxonomy (NCBI): domain Eukaryota; kingdom Metazoa; phylum Chordata; class Actinopteri; order Percopsiformes; family Amblyopsidae; genus Forbesichthys; species Forbesichthys papilliferus. The sequence continues at coordinate 52,288 of JAODOY010034180.1, read as the reverse complement.
TGAACAAGCTAACAGGTTCATCCTCAGTGGCAAAAAACTGAGGACTGCAGCCAAGAGACACCTCGTAAACACTCTTATGACCAGTGTAAGGCCTCAGTGATGACAGTATGTCGTGGCCATTGAAGACAACCTCTTCCATACAGCCGCGGAAACCTGTAAGGTCTCTGGAAAGGTACAATTTGTCAAGACCGCCAGAGCCTCCAACAAAAAGGCCGTCCACTACGTCGAGGTGGTCGTGGGTCTCGGGCATGTGGACACTTGTGTGAGAGTTCTTGTCCACAGTAAGTGTGACACTGTGCCGCTCATGACGGACCTCTGCAGAATGCCATGCCAGGTCGTTAAGCTGGGTGCCTCTGTCTGAGTTTAGCAAGTGCTCTCCAGAGCCCAAGTCCAGTTTTACCTGAAGAGAGAGAGAGTGCAGAAACAGGTATTATACTAACCCATTAAGACCTAATGAGGTCTCTAAAAATGCATTGTAATCAAACCAAAGGCTTTTTTTTTAACTTCCTAAAACCTGAGGGTTTTCTTAGAAATTTCACAGAATTGTCAATGTACACTAAATGCTTTTTCTCAGCCTCTGTAGCAAATAAAAACATGAAATAAAATGAATTGGAGAGCTGAAACAGACTTTCACTGGAAATTATGTGCCTTTGCCCTATTGGAAATCATCATTAACATTAAAAAAAATAAATATAGAAATATAGAAAATATATAATTTCTGAACATTAGGTTTACAGTACTATTTATAATCCTAGTTATCCATGTGTTATTATTGTCATTATAATCGCCATCATCACTTAAAACCATGATTATTATTATTTTTATTAGTCAGCGTTTTGCTCCAGCAATCGTGAAATCGGGTAAACTGGCTGTAATCTTCATCTTCAAACATACTTTATGGTTTTGCCTCTCACCCAGTGAGCCTTGGTTAGCATTAACAGTCACATCATAATCTGGGCCAGAATCGTCATTGTTTTTATAACAAACTGCTGTAGATCATTGTCACTCTCCTTGTGCAGATTAGTTCTCCAGGTTCTAGCCTTTAGCTTTGGAAACTTTTTTGCGGCCCACACAAACGCTAACAATACATAGTAAAATTGCATTTATATTCCCTGCGTGTATTTCAGCAAATAATGTCTTGAAATGTCTTGAAAACAATGGCAATCTAAAACACATTTACGTCTCATCCGGTCTTAAAGGAATAAGCAGGCAAATGTTGCATCCGGTCTCTATGGGTTAAAAAAGTATAGTAATTCTGGAGAAAGCTTGTTGCTATTTTAACATGCTCAAAACAAAAACACTGCTGCCTTCAATGCCATAAGGTGCTCCCTCAGAAACTCCGACTCACACATTGGAAACGCATTGTGAAGGCTACGATACCACTTTGTTTGTGTTACTATTTACAGAGCCGGGGTTATGTAGAAACACCAGATTATTTATTTTTGCATGCACAAAGAACTAGTGGACCACAAGGAGATATTTGGTAACTTTGACAAAAAGTAGTTTAACTTAAAATCGCTTATTTGTCTTTAAACATGAATAAAAAAATGAATAGATGCAAACCAGCATTAGCTAAAAAACAATGGCAAAACTAACATGAGCTCTAAAAAAAGATATATACAGTACACCCTTTACCATAGCCTACTATCAATTAAAATACATTGCATTTTTATAGTTTTCATTAAAAAATCCCTTATAAAAGCATATTGCCTTTTAAATACCTCATACCACAGAAGTAAAATCTGTGTTGCATGATATAGTGTTTTTTCAGAAAGTACTGTTTATACATTGAACTGTATAGGTAAGAAGAGTATAATAGCAGGTTGAATGGTTTGATGTCACCTGTTGTTTCTGTCTCCAAGCAGGAAGACCACCATTATCTCTTTGCCTTCAGCTATGTGCTGTGAGTAACATGTCACCGTCTCATACAAAGGCAACATTTAGACGACACACTTGTCAAGGCTTGCGCTTGAGCTCCAGCTATTCTTGCAAAGGTTTGAAAGGCAGCTATTCTCATATCCAACGTACTGGAAGACGAAAGCCCATGCCTGAGGTTAACTAATAAGTGACCTGTGCCACTTTAAGAAACCGGGGATGTTGTTCAACCCTCATGCTCAGCGAAGCACTACACGGCAGCGCGGTCTTCAGGATGACATAGAGCTACTCTCCCAGCAGTGCTACAGCCCTAATGCGAAGCGAAGCTCAGCCAAAAGGATTTGTCATGTTGTACAGAGTGCAATAAACTTCGCATATCTCTGGGCTCTCAGCACGTCTCAGTGTACTTGTGTTACGAAGCCTCCCTGCCACAACTGTCAATTTTGTACACTGATTTAGCCTGGCAGAATTGCTAACGTGGTGCTTTAAAAGCACACTTGAAGTGAGGAATGTGTTTCGCACAGACATCCTGCTAGCAAAGCGGGTCTTCTAGATGCCAAAAATAGTGTGCCTTAAGTAGCCGGTTTGGAACCCTTCGTAAAAACTTTTCTGGCTAAAGCAGCTGCAATGAAACATTCAAACATGGCCTGCCTTGTTATGTACTGCTTTCGTTGTATACGTATGAAGAGTATAATTTAAAATCTTATTGTTACAGACAAGTGAAATTGTGTGTAGATAGAGGCCAGTTTGCATTTAACTATTTATTATTAGCATAATAATAATCAAAAGCAAGAGCCTTAATAAATGTTAATGCAATCTAGAAACATATCACGTGTGTTGTCTCACTTAGTTAGAATCCATTTCTGAACCCACTGGGACAGAAAATGTCTAGTATGTATGGATATGGACTTAGCTCATGTCAAGCTAGCTCAACTGTCAGTTTCTGTTGGGTCGAGAGACAGACACTGTCAAATAAGATGTCGGTTTCTTTGTGTGCATGCAAGTGTACATACCATGAGCACACACACACAACAACCGTCTTTGTGTGTGCAGGTGTGCTCTTTTGTGTGTGATGATTGCGGCCATATGCTTGGTTTTATGTTGACGCTCTGTCAATGGGAACACAAGCAAAGTGGTGCAGACCGCACCGCACAACATTATATAAGCCTTGGCAGAGCGTTTCCAATGTGTTGGGCGGAGCGTCTGAGGTTGCACCTTATAGGACTGAAGGGAGAGGTGTTTTTGTTTTGATCCAGTTCAAATATCAACAAGCGTTCTCCAGAATTACGGACTTCACCTTTAAGTCAATGGAATAGTTATTTTTTTCCACGCCGGAGTGAAACAGGGCATAAAAGCACGTGACAGTTGGCAAACCTGGACGGGTGTACCCACCTGCAGGCGCCCTGCGTGGAGCTCCACCAGGAGGAATCGGGCTCGACCCGCGGCCAGGAACAGCAAGCCGCTGGAGCTGGAGGTCCGGAAGCGAACGCGGAGCAAGTTACGGTCGGATGACTCCGTAGCCCTGAGCTGCACGAAGCCATCGCCGTAGAAGGAAGCTGGAGTTGAGGAGGAGGCAGATAAGGAAATGGGGTGGGATGAGGGGAAGGGAGAAAAATCTCAAATAATCTGTACATTCAAATTTGTTCTCGCCTTTTTCCGGGGGTGGGGTGTGAAGGCCGATGAAAAATGATTTTATTTGGAATGGCAGGCGACACAGACTGTACATAACCGCTGTAAATTAAACAGTACAAGCTACCGTTCATTGTAATCTTAATATAGTCACAATGATTGCAACACTTAAATGTAAAACATGGGCTCATTGTAAGGCTGGTGGGTCTTCACGAGTGCAACACACATACTGAGACACATATGAAGCTTGCTGTTCTATGCTATGGATATCATGAATTGTTTAGCCTCTGTTAGTGTGTCTCCAGAACCCCATTTTCCTCCCCCAGATCATTATATACTGTAACGGTATTCCAGACAAACTCTCCTAGAGAGTGGAAACAGAACCAACGGAGGTTCAACGGAGGTTCAATGGTTTTTAAACTCTGGAGTAGTTCATGAGTTTCCAGTTCCAAAACAGTTCCAGGAAGTGCTTGGTGGGCAATTTGAATCAATAAGTACAGATACATAACTGCAATAGTTGGTAATTAGTAGTCAATAAATACATTTGGACAATGGACGGCCTTTGCTGTGTGTGTGTGTTTATTTTCATTTTTTCTTAATAGGGGATCTGGCGATTCTTTTTCTATTATGTTGAATGCCTCGTGTTCTCCTGCAAACATGGAATATGTCTCTCTTCTCTAAAAAGCAAACCGTTTCTATACCAAGTTTTAGCCAGGGTAGAAATGTCTACTGGCAAAATCTTTCATTGTGCCATGTGGCACAATTTAATTTCAAAGAATACTTCTAATATTTGCGGCTAACTTCCGTGAACTTTTTTGAGGTTCCACGATGTGCCATTGCTGTGAAGAAATGGTCCATTGGAGTGAACGGAGTTGAAGCTACTCTCTTCTACATGGCTCTGGGCGGGGCCAAGCCAAGATGGAGTTCTATAAAGTGTTATAGTGTGTGTGCGCGTGTGTGTGTGTGTGTTTTATGTGTATTGGTCCATTGCTGTATGGGTTTGTATAGTATGTTGGTCTATTTGTAGTGGTGACGTTAGGTTTTGCTCTGTATTTTATTTTTTCATCAAAAGCTATGCCTATTATCTTAAATGTGCCAGACAGGCATCTTTCCTCTCTGCTAAGGTGAATGTATTGTGTACATTAATTAAATATTTAATAAAAAATAAAAGGTTAATCTACCAAGGGAACTCAGGATAACAACAAATAATCGGGGGAGGTGCCTTCAATGTCCAGCCATGCTAATAATGACTTGCCAATTAATAAAAGTAAAATTAACAAAATATTAAGCATATTTTAAAAGCACGTGTTTATCATAATATTTTCCTCACGATAACTACGCGGATTTCAGATTTATGGAGTGCAAAAGTGACAGGATACAGTATGGGAATTTTAAGATTAGGAATGTTGATAAAATCATCTCCCTCCACACTGCCTCAGCTGCAGCAAACAAAGGCAGTGGATGTAAAAGGTGTCTTTGTTGGAGGCAGACATGTTGGAGCTTGTTCTGCCCAGACAGGCACCTTCAATATGAACATGAAAGGTTGCGACGTCCCCGCATTGAGTCAGACTCAGGACCTGCGTTCTAGAGCGAGCAAGCTAGATGGACCCAGCTGTTTTTTAGCCAACCTCCTTCTCTGCTATGTCCCATTCCCCTGTAATCTGGAACGATGTGTTTCTGACGCTCTCCCGTCTAATCTCAACTGCCAGGGGACGACTGTTCTTTTTAGCAATTTAAAAAGGTGAAGTCAGCGATAGAGCGAAAATACACTATGTCCAATTCAACGAATGTCTCCTATATGGTCTACCCTTCTGTGTGCCCGCTGTAAATAAAGGATCCCGTCAACCTTTGTTAAAATGTTCACCTTTACAGTGAAAATAAACATGTTTACAGCCTGGTTCAAAAACATTGTTTTGTCTCTATAGCAAGTCTTCCTGTTGTTGAGAGAAGCCATAGGTGACGCCACAGATGGTGTCCATTTATATATACAGTCAATGCGTACACTGCTAATTGCATTTACTGCTCTTTGATTATACTAACGCTAGAATAGATAATTGAACTGCTAACAGGCTGAAGTTATTCAACCATTAACGATTGGCTGGGTTAAAAGGGGTTAATGCATACTAATGGATAGCTTGTTAGACCAAATACAAAATGGATCAATTTTATAATCCAAATGGGTACAAACGCTGCTGTCCTATCTGACGAACTACCTGCTTAACTTGAATGTTTAAGAGAAACCTTAAAGCAATATCAAGGAAAAAAAAACTACTGTTGCAATATGTATGTATTTGAGAAACAATGAAAGTCAATGGCATCTTCATCATTATACTGTGAACTGCAGATTTGCCCAATTATTTACAATATTATATACAAGACAGGCGAACAAGTGACCCAGTTTAAAAATGTTATAACTGTCATAACAGGAATCCTATGACCCATTGAACAATATATAAATGTAGAGAACATCATAGTGTTTATCATATAGCTTCAATCTTTACCACTCTAAGTCACTCAAGATCTAGAACTGACTGTAAGTCAAGGGTGACTGAATAAAGGAGGAGTCAGCGATGCTGGACAAAGATTTGTAGATATTTGAACTCAAAACAAAAACACCTCTCCCTTCAACGCCATAGGGTGCTCCCTCAGAAGCTCCGCCCCCAACACATTTGCCATGACATTGCCATGGCTAGGATAGTGTTGCGTGGTGCGGTCTGCACCCCTTTATATGTCTTCCTATTTACAAAGACAGGCCTGTGTAGAAACACCAGATTATTATTTCAGCACATACACAGAATGGGCAGCTATTGCGAACTGTAATGAGTCAGTTTCTGAATTTGACAAAAGGTATTTTATCTTACGATCAATGACATCACCTTTAATAGCAACTTCAACCATCTAGCCAGCTCTATCCAAGGAGTTAGCACAGTTGTGTGGACTACTGCCTCCCCACACACACACAGTAAAATGGCTGCATTTATAAAGCGCTTTTATCCAAAGCGCTTTACATTATTTGCCACACAGACACAGCGAGTTCTTGATCACCTATCGCCTCGCTCTACCGCTGTGCCACTTGCCTTTTCTTGCATGCACGCGCACACGTGCACACACACGCACGTGCACTTGCATTTTGACATTGTCTTCTTGTTGTAAGTGGCACATGCCTCCTCAATGTTAAGGTTACTAAAAGGGGATTTCCCAGTGCATTCTGCCTGTGAGATCAGTGTTCTTAATGAGCGCCTTAAAAATAGCAATCGCTTATGTGTTGAGTGATTTACCACATGCTACTTTAATCTAGTAGAGGAAAATACAACATATGTGATCAATAAATCATAGCTAGAATTGGTTGTTATGGTTTGTTGATGCTTTAGTGATGAATATAAATCTGAGAAGATACATTTTTTATCCTAATTTACTGTTTGCAATTACTGTGCTTTTGGCCATTTTATTCACAATGAGACTTTTTACCTGGTTAAATAAAGATGTATGGCATGGCATAGCTTCTATCAAAAGCGACTTACAATGCCAAAACAAGTATTACATGGAGCAGACAATAGTTATCAAAGATGCTACTGTATATACCTGCAGGTAGGCCAAATCTACTATCCAATAATTTTCTTTCTTTCTATCTGTGAGTCCACTCAACACATAGAAGAGCAATAGTATGCTGCTTTTTAACTGCAATACTGGAGCACGATTGGAGCCTTTAGAAGGAAAGGAATGCAGGTAAATTAAAGACCTGGTTCAGTTCTGTAGAAAACACTTACAGTAGCTAAAAACACCCATGAAGTACACCTCGCTGTATTATTTAAGAACAGCTAACCAGTAGGTGTAGGACTCACCAGAGGCCCCACAATGTGATATTATCACAATACTTAAGTGACCATACGATATTATTGCGATATTACAATTTTTTGCGATATTTTGAAATGTATTACTTTTTCCAACTTCAAATAATGTCCCCAAAAGAAAACTTTGTCAACATGTTTGTTCATCTCAAATAAATTGTATTGCAGCCAAATGTGATTGTCAAGCTGACTAACTGACATGAACATGTCATAAATATTATATACTTGAATTTAATGAGACAATACTTATAAATTACCATTTCATCCTTAATTCACACATTACTTTCAGTCTAAATAACAAATTACTTCCTTTATTCTGTCTTGATTCAATTCCAAATGTTTCATATAATGCATTTACTTTCTAGACCATAAAACAACAGTCTGAATACAATCATTCACAAATTGCAGTCAAGTTAAACAAATGCCTATAGTGTAGCCATTTTGACCAGAAGAATTGGGTAAATATGATTTATACACAATTACATTGTTTAATGCTCCTATAAGATATAGGGACTGAAAAAAATGAAACACATTAAATGGAAAAATATAAATGCAACAATCAACAAACAAATGCCTTGTAAACTGCTCAAGTCATGATGTATTGATGCAGTCAGCAGCAGCATTAGGCCTAATTTGCATATTTCCAGTAACCTACTACGGTGTATTAATACTGATACTGACTTGAGCATCATTGTCAACGTGTGTCTGTTGTTAGCAGGCCATATAACTAATGTACATGACAATAACCAGTGAGAGGCAGGCTAATACACAAATCCAAATGTTTCTTTGAGATATTATGTAATTATATTAGCATGCAAAACATAAATGAGAGAATATTTAGTCTATCGCCTCACTTGGTAGTCTTTATCAATTTACCACTCTATCTTATAGATCAAGTGTTGTGGTGTGCATGTTTTTCAAAATGCACCCGGTAAAAAATATACAAGTCTTTTTAGTATATTTAATAAAGCGCTATCTAAATGCAGTCCATTTTATCCTAACGGTGCTATTTCGCAAAGTAACACTGCTGCCTTTTGCTTTTACTCTGCAACAATTCTGACGAGCTAAAAACATGTTAGCCATTGACGAGGAACATCTATGTTAACATTTGAATTTCTTTGCATCTAATGTTATGCCTACAGTATTCTATCATTACGCGCAGTAATGTGCGTAACAACAAAAAAGTGATAAACATTTGTAGTTTTTCTTCTACATTGTATCGTTATTCCAAGTATAAAAGTTGTGCTCTTACCACCTAGTGCCAGCTCCCATATAAGAGACCACCAGAGCAAAACGTAGAGACAGAACGTTTTGGTGTTTTTCCCGAACGAGTCCATATTCTACCTGTACAAATAGGCTACCGCTGAACTGGCCTTCGGTAGTTACATATTTAATGATAGCTTAGGCGTCTATGAGATTTCTGTAACGTATTTAATCAGTTCCGAAAGAAGTTTGCATTCTCTCTCCCTACTTGCGTGCGTGCTCCACTGGTGTGCTCTGCAATGTTGGTCCAGGCAGTGCATTGAGCCAAACAGGCTCTCCGTGACTCCGCCTCAAGTGTGTCTGTTTCGTGCCTCCATCTTCATTGGATAATTTATTATTTGCGTAAAATATTAATGAATGAATGCATCTTAATGATTGCGACTGTTTAGTGACTACTGTGGAGATTGCAGTTAATATGTATCTTAGTAAAGATTTTCTGTGAATTCGAGATTTGTTGTATACTTGCATTACATTGCATTACAGTTGTAGTAGCCCATGCTTTTGCAATATGCATTTATTGCATATATTATATAACTGGGGCTATACAGAATAGACTATGGGCTACTGCAAAATGCAAATAATGTATGGGCTTTCAATAAATGTTTCTAGTATGAATAGTTGAGCTTTCGGTTTGCTTAAATGCAGACCTGGAAGGGGACAGCCTACAAAGGGTTTAGCGCATAAAGTAGCCTACATTGGTCACGTCTGCTTGTGCTAAAAAATGCATTAATTATTCGTTAATTATAGCTAACTCACTGCAGTAGGCCATGGTATATAATCCCTTCTTGTCTCTGGTTATGTTGCTCTAATTCTTATACGTGCATTATGTAATAATCCCACAATCACGTGGTCTACATCTACATTATTTTTTCCCCCTAAATACAAAAATATATACTTCTGAAATGTCACGCACATTTGTCATACAACACACAATGGAGTTTTGGCTTGTTCAGATTGTTCTAAGTTTATGTAATAAGCTATTATAGTCTTTCTGCCTCTGTCGGGCTTCTCTTTGAAGGTAACAATAGAGGGCGGGTTTAGAGGAATGTGTGCCGCTGCACTCACAGGTGTGGGAGGGGCACACCGTTTCAAACCAATACATTTTATCTTTCCCAAACATAAAGAGTTAACATAAAGGCCTGTCTTTAGTATATTGGTGTAAAGTAACAAGCTAATCTCCTAAAATAATGTAGCCTATATAGTCTGTATTTGTCCCTTTCCATAATTTTGCATGGAACTTTAAGAGATTTCAATCCAGGTTCTCTGTTCTTTCACAGGGTCAAATGTACCGTACTGTACCATTAAAGGTACAGTACGGTAGGTCTATACTTGATTATAGGGCCCCCAAAGCCCACAGTTAATGCCCCATGCTCACTGTGTCATTTTGAAACAGAACCACCAGCCAACGTGGGTAATTAAATGGGCAGAGGTATGGTAGGGTCAGGTTTGGGCCATGAGCTTTTTTAGGGAGGAGTGCGACTGTTCTGTTAACCAGACATGCCAGAGGAATTGTCACGGCGAAATTAAACTGAAGCTTGCGATATCAGGATGGTCTCGCGAGGCTACTGTTCTGTAGCCAATGAGCATAATTACCACATTCAGGCTCTAATATAGCAATACAAACAAGAACCTTACCTAATCCTTTTATGGAATCAGATCCCCTGATCTCAATCTAGACCGTTCAAATAAGGCCAAATGTGGTTTAGTATCAGTGCATTCATTTGTTTGGACTGAAGGAATTATTCTTCACTCCTACACGCTGGTACAAGTTTTCCAAACTCTTGTTTGATACAGCTGTAGATGGCATGGTAGAACTTCCGGTCAGTCCTCATGAGGTCGGTGACTATCTCCACGTGGTCAACGTTGGGCAGCAGATAGAGTGAGACCTTCATGGACAGCGAGGTGAGCAGCTCTGCAAACCTCATTGAAGACTCCACAGGAACGATGATATCCGTGGTCCCATGGAGAAATACAAAAGAGGGCAGTCTGAAATAACGGGACAATTGATAAGTTATATTATTCATGCTAAATATGCACAATTCTCCAAGTCAATGGTTTTCAATCTGTAATACCACTTTTATGAGTTCAAAATAATCATGAATTTCATACATGAAAAAAAAATGTTGATTTATATTTATTTCACAGAAGTTTCATTGTATGGGAAACACAGGCCATTATAGCATTCATTACATAATGGTCTAGATCAGGGGTGGACAGTCCTGGTCCTGGAGGGCCGGTGCCCTGCATGTTTTAGGTGTCTCCTTGCTCCAACACACCTGATTCAAATGAATGGGTCGTTGGAAGCCTGCTAACGAACACATTCATGTGAATCAGGTGTATGGGAGCAGGGAGACACCTAAAACATGCAGGGCACCGGCCCTCCAGGACCAGGATTGCCCACCACTGATCTAGTTCATTTAGGTGCCATATTGTGCCAGCATTGATTGTTTGCTTTAGTAGTTTCGTCTTCACTACAGGCGCACTGGCATAGGAGCTTCACCTGCGATTACCCTGTAAAAATTGTCTAAGGGTGGTTTGCCAGTCAGGGGTTTAAAGAAGCTGCAGCATTCTGGCCACTAGATGGCAGGATAAACATTTAAATGGAAAGGCATTGCTGAAATGCATTGTTGCTGTGGTCTCATTTTAACCAGGGTCAAAGTTTATTTTTCCCCATTTCCCCTTTTTTAGCTGTTAACAATTTTGTTTAATGAAAGTGGCAGGCAGTATCAAGTGTTATATATCATAATTTTTCAGCACAAACTGTACCGCTTTTATCCAAAGCGCTTTATAGTATTTCTGCCTCACATTCACCGATGGTGATTGCTGCCATGTAAGGCGCGACCAACCACCGGGAGCAGTTGTATAGCAGGGTTAGGCATCTTGCTCAAGGATGCTTACAGGTAGGTCAACACCAGGGTTTGAACCCATGACTTTCCGGCTGATAGCCCAACACCCAGACCACTAGACCATCGTCATTCAAATAGATTAGAAGACATATTTATGGTAAAATGACCACAAAGTCACCGAAAGCGTAAAAACATGCAGTACAAATGTGCCGCATGTAACCGCCAAAGCAGGTTGCACTAACAAGGTCCTGGTAATGGTAAGAATGCATTGTGTGCTCACACCTTTCCAGCTGATCCTGGCCAAGTGTCTTCAGTACGTGCGTGGGAGAGTAGTAGGGAAGGTTCTCCACTCCATTCATGGCCTTGTGCATGGTGGAGACGTACTCCACTGCCCGCATGCGCTCATGCTGGTAATGGTCCACGGTGTCGTACACGCCAGACAGGCCTGTTGGGAGCACCAGCGACGGCAGAGACACTGCTTACTGTCCTCGCTAAACCTTTTAGGCCTACGAACGTTTGTGTTGGATGACTTGACTCAAAGTGAAGCAATGTGAAAGAGACACTTCTTATTGTCCTTGGCTCTTGCTAAACCTTTTAGGCCTACGAACGATCGTGGGGAAACTCGAAACAAACCTAAAAAACTAAAACTACCTATCATTCTTGTTTTGAGAGTTTGTCAGTGACAGAAATGTCTATAAAACCAGAAACACCTGCAAATAAATACACAGATGAGCCTAATCATAATGAGCACTCTCACAGATGAAACAAAAAACATATGTATCTATTTATTTATTAACAAATGGGAAGAGTCTACTAGAGCAACAGTTGGTTCTCATTAGTCAAAGTGCAGAAAAGATCTCAGCCAATCAGACAAGGACCATAATAACATGGCTGGACCATCTGTGAAATGCCCAGGGCTTGTGGGGAGCTCAACGCTTGTGAGGAATTAAGCACGCACGCACGCACATACACACACACACACCCACACACACATATGTACATAGAGGGAGTGTGATGTCATTCTCTGCTCTAGATGTCGCTACTCCTCTACTGCATATCTTTACATAGAAAATAATAATAATATTGGAATATAAGAAGGTAATGTAGCCATCACAATAACATTACAGTGCCCCCTGCTGGTATGGGGCTGCATAGATGCAGGGTGGTCAATGTTTGGGCTCATCTGTTTATGCACACGCGTGCACACAAACACACAAAGAAAAATACTTGCAATGTAACAGAAATACTGTGTAAAGAAATACTGTTACTTCATGTCATACTGATAATTAGCAACTTCCAAAACACGAGCCGTACCTTACCAATAACTCTTCTTATCGCCAAAGCAATCTCCTGTTGCCTTGACGTCTCAATGACGAGCTCCTGTCTGGTCCCAGTGAGGAACAGAGTGGTCAATGCACACAAGTGTGCACCAGCAGAATGGCCAATTAACACTATGTTGTCCTACAAAGACAGAAATGACGTGCAAAACATATTGACAGAGAAATGTTTTACAATGGATGATATAATATATTATACTATAATAATAGATAATAATTATAAGCATGGCTTACTTTGTCAAAGTTAAACTGTTGTCCATGGTCTCGAGCCCAAAGCAAACAGTCTGCAATATCTTGGACCATACCCAACACATTTCCCTTCAAAATAAATAGAAAATGTATTTTCTGATAAAAATAAAAACACATTCTTCTGATCCTTTATCCTGAAGGCCCATAATGTAAGTTACCATGGTGATGTACCCCGGTAAAACATGATCTACCGCTGTGCCAAAATAATCATAAAAATAGCTAACTAGGTGTGCCACAGTTGAATCGGATAGCCCAAGTCTGTAAGCAGTCAGCTTCATATTAATCATAGCAAAATCATAACATGTATATACTTTAAATGCTCCACTTTGTACATATTGTGGCTTTAGCATGAGAACCTATGTTGCACGTCACTGTCACATACGTAAGTATACTGTACAAACAGTGTTACCTGGCAACAGGCCCTGTGCAGAGAGAATCGAATTTAACAGAAAGGGCTCAACAGATTAATTTTCCAACATTCGATTCTTGGAAAGCGGGGAAATAGTCCTTTTAACCCTTTATGGAGACTCAGTATTCCATGCAAGTCAACGGGGAGGTCCACGGATTTAACCATAATATTGCCCATTATTTGTTATATATGTTATATACTCAAAATACCCATTAATTCCCAATTACCTGTGATCAATCTGAGGCCACAACAGTATTGCTGCAGCAAACTGTTGTGGGGTAAATTGACTTTGTTTCAGGCCATGCACGGTAGATTGATCTGTCTGGGCGCTGCCGAGGTCAGCCTCCACAGCGAAATGCTGTTGGTGACACGCCCACTTTTTGCTTCCATTGAAATGCCTTACAGTGCTCCATCTTTCATTGTTAAAGGATATATCTCATACTGACCATTATATGACCTTATTGCCCTGGGGAACACAGATCATAGACCATCTGTTGGCCTGTTCTTACCTTTGATATACTACCCTTGTTTTTATGTTAACCCCCTTCAGCATGTCTCTTTCACTGCAGTTCATATCCCCTTTTCTCTTGATCAGGTATTACTGTAAAAACAACCTTTGTTGTCCTTGTAAACTGCTTGTTGTTCTAAAGACACCATCTACCTTCTGTCGCAGTATAAATATCTGTAGCTACCTCGTCTAAGGCAGAAGCATTTCTACATCGCATGCTGTAATGTCTTCCCCGTGGCCATGCTTTCATTAAATACATTCATCAAGACGACAACTCAGAGCTGAATTATTATTATTATCTCAGTTATTATTCCAGCATCTTTGGTCTATCCTACGGCCCTCTGCGTACCTGGGGATAGGTGCAGTAGTCGGGACAGATGACTGTTGTACTTAGCTCTTGAGCCATGTGCCGAGCCAGCAGACAGTACATGGCCCGGTGTCCCGAGCCCCATGTTCCGCCATAGACGAACACCACCGGCGGGGCGCGGGCATCCTCGCAGCACGTCTCGGATGTTGGAGAGTAATACAAGTCTAGCTTGTTCCCTCGACGCCCGAACACGATGCCCTTTGAATTAGCGCAAATTACTTGCATAACATAACTACACACAGTACTGTATACTTTAACACAGGTTAGGCATATTTTCAGTGATTCTACTGTATACTGGGAATGTATATATTATAGGTCAAATAGTACATAAGTAAGTAAACTTTATTTATACAGCAGCAGGAGTCATAATGCCAGAAATAAAATAATGCACAAAAACTGCATTAAGAACAACATATTAAATTTTTTTTAAACTGCAGGGTGTGCAATAAAAACATTAATTAAAACATACTTCAAACACATAAAACTATGGAGAACAGGACATACGTTTTTATACTTATAAGTATAAAAAAGTCAGTTATCTATAAGAAGAGAAAGTATCATATAACACACACCTTTTCAAAATGCTTATTGTTGTCATTATGTTTGTACCATGCCTTCCACTGGATGCAAAGCTTGCCATACTGCAAGTATTTCAGTTTTTCCAATACAGCTTTGGTCAAACGGTATATTCGCCTAATGATACATGCAAAAGGAGAACAGCCTAATAAAGAGTGTGCGGTTTTTTTAATAATAAAAAGGGCCCTTATATTATTATAAAACGAATAACAGTTAGGCCTACCTCGGTTTGAACGCTTCAATGTACTTTCGATAGCCAGGCGCTTTGGGCCAGCCGTATAACCACTGGGCAACTAGGGAGATGGAGCATGGAACACCAAGGACTACGGCAGCAGCTGCTACGGGCAGTAAAACGTGCCGTTTCAACCCTGTCCTGTTATAGAACATCTAGTTTTATTTTCACATCTAATCAACGGGTTTTCTGTAGATAATTCTGCATATTATAGACTGATGTTCTTACATGTTTTCTTACTGTGACCAGTGTGGGTTCCACGGGGAAGGATTTAGAAAAAGAATCACACATTCAAGGACACGCATAGATGTGTAGGATACAGAAAACATATAGATGTCTACCATTACAGCCTATTTATTCTTCGTGTAGCGCATGTATTACACAAAATATAGTATTGTAAAGTAAATTAAAGTAAACTGACAGGGCAACTTTTTAACAGCCATCGTTCAACCTTAGAACTATAAGAACGCTTAACCTAACCAGTTGTGCACACGGATCGGTCTACTATCTACTACTGTGTTCGTTTTTATTTATTTGTTTAGACCAACCAATAACGTCTCATTCACCTTCTCCATACTGGTGAATTTAAACATTGCCTTTATTATTTAATATCACCCTCGCTATGACCGCATAGGACGTAAAAATGTAATAAGACAAATTACACTGAACAACTGTTACGCCGTATAGGATAGGCTACAACATACCGAAGAGAGGACAACGTAGACATACCAAAAATAGTCTAGGATGCAACAAAATATTATCCCCTAGTAATAGTAGGCTACTTTGCAGTGGGAATATGGTCAAATTCACACTTTGATCCGCGAATAATACTGCAACTTTCTGCAAGAATGTTACTCTATATATTACTTTTATAATGGCGATACAAGCAATGCAAAGCTAAACTAAAATAAGACGCGTCAGTTCCTCGCTATAATCTCGCGTGGCCAGACGTCAAATCTCGCAATATATTCCTGTTCGCATGCGCAGATGATCTGCTTTAAACAACATCGCTGTAAAACTGAGCGAACTGTGGCCAAACATTTTTTTTTTTTAGTGAGTGACCGATATTTATTTAATAATTAATTAATTAATTAATTAATTAATGTAGTTATTATTTAACATATAGCAAATAATATGTCCTTGTGTGGGCGTTTAGTGTCAGTAATTCAGATAGGCCTACAATAAAGCATTAACAATGTGTGACCAGTAGATGGGGTTAACAGTCTATGTCCTAAATAGGGCGTGTAATGTCCTTCAGTAGACCTAGGCTAACTGTCTCACCTGTAGCATCCAGGCATATTTGTATACATATATCAACTAAGCAAAGCATTATCATTAAAGGTGCAGTCAGGTTTGCTGGAGAAATATTGTTGATGTGTGAACTTGATAAAAACAAAAACACCTCTCCCTTAAATGTCATAGGGTGTGCTCCTTCAGAAGCTCTGCCCCCCAAATTGGGAACGCATGGCAACTGCTAGGATAGTGTTCGGTAGGGTCTTCGGCCCTTAGTTCACGGTCCGACGTGTATTTCTGTTTATTTGCTTTTGTTTGGTTATCTATTTGTGTCATGTGCTGTCATGTATTTACTATTGTTGTATTTTCTCCTACAGTTGTGAAGCACTTGTGATTTTTATCTGTGAAATGTGCTATATAAATACATTTTACTTACTTACTTACTTACTTAGTTTGTGTTACCAGTCACCAGGGCTGTGAAGATAACCCGGATTTTCAACGGATTTTACAAGATTAATAACTATTTGGGGATGAAACCTAACAGCATTCTGCCAGCAATGCAAGCTCAATACATAGAGGTCTTTAACAGGGGGTCCGGGACACCTAGAGGCTCATCAGAGGTATTGCAGGGGGTCCTATTTGATCCCTAACTTATTTTCTGTCACACAAACATAAATACAACCTGTGCTATAAATATATAAATCTGTGTTTCTATCATCCAAGGGGTCTGTAGCCCGAAAAATATTGAAGACCTTTAATAAAGACACATTTTGTGTAACAAAGGCGGTGAAATGTATCAAGATTTTTTTATGTTTATTTGTTTCGTTTGCAAAATATTTGTTTTGGACAAAACAAGAATCACAATGGTACAGATATGGGGTGCTTTTCAATTTCTTAAAAAATTGGGCATACATTTCTAAACAATATAGCGTTGAGATACATTGAAATGCGGCCTAATTGTTTTATTAAACAATAGAACTCTTTTTCGCATTGAACTTTATACAAAAAAATGCCTACTCTTAGCACCATTCTGGAAAGAATCTTGATTGACGACCTTGGAAAAACCTAAACACCATTCAGACTAAAGAAAATAATGGCCAGTGGAGTAGCACATGAGGTTATTGCTATGGTTGGCCTTGTCAAGAGTGAGGTCCCAGGGACGGAGTGTGGGCGGGTGTGGTTGGTTCTCCATCTGTGGCAACGTGGGGAGTCTGACGTGCTTTCTCAGAAGTCGGAGTGGAAACGGTCCCAGGCCTGAACACTCTGCCTTTCAGTACGTTCAAGCACAGTCAGCCCGTTTTGAACAGTGCGGTGAAATGTTCAGTGTTGCATTTCTCAATGCCCTTTAAAACAAAATGACCCCTCCTTCGGGGAATTGTTGTACTGTATGCATAGTGACGCTAAGATAATAGCAATTAATGTATCTATATCATTGTGGAGAACTTGGCTCTTACATGAGGATAAAATAAACGTTGCAAATGGTGGAAGATTTGAAATTCCACATTGTGAGACATTAACAGCCATCGTCAGCATCTTATGTGACTTGTAAACTTTATTTCTCTCTACAGGCACTATAAATCCTTTACCCAAGTGTATGATATAGCTCACACAGATATTATTATCCATAATTGGGGTAATTATTAAGAATTATTATCAGCTAGACAGCCATATCTTCATTCTCAAAACATAACAAAATAAATACTGCATGTACAAACTGTACACACACACACACACACACACACACACGCACACACACACATGAAGGACAGCTTGAGACAACAATTACTCTGGGTCGGAGGATATGCTAAATAAAGAAAACATTCAACATAACAATACCATTCACCTACTACAGACATCCTGCATGCAATGTTCAGTGCTACAGGTGCTTCAGTATTCGAGGTCATTAATAATGCATGTATACTGTTCACACACTGCATAATCCATCTATTTTGAATATGATTAATCATTTTACATTACATTTTGCCATCACAATGGGTCACACATTGCAATGCATGACTTCTTTGGGCTTCTTTGGGCTAAACCATGTTCCAGGTTGGACAAAACAGGATAGGAAGATGCTCTACTCGAAAAATACTACATACGATATCTGTATTATTGCAGCTTTAAATTGCATTAAACATATGAAAATGAATTGTTTAAACACAAACACATGTATTATTTCACAGTTTCAACATTGATTTTAACATTTGTATTGATTGATTGATTGATTGATTGATTTATTGATTTGTTTGTTTTACTGTTAAGTTTGGCATGCCATCTGAATATTCTCCTTGTCTCCTCTGGTGAGTCATTCTGGGGCCTTGATGAAGGTGATGGTGGCACACTGGATTGCTCTGGGCGTGTGCATTTTTGTCTATTTAAACCATTCAAATCTAAAGGGTGTGTTATGGCATTTTTACCAAATGAGTCATTCTACATGAGTTAATATAGTGTGTACCACTGTGCATACAGTACTCTATATGTGTGTACGGTGACGGCTGTTTGCTTTTGAAATAAAATAGGACTAGACCTGCGGTTGATAATTTGCATCATACTCACAGACGAATTCCTTTATCTTCTTCTAGGACAACGCTTCATCTGGTAGTTCTAGTGACAGCTATGTAGGCTATTTGTGATATATGTGTATATTGCATGTATTCATTGTGTTACGGTATAGACCCTTTACTGGTTTATTTGAATGACTGCTGATGCAAGCCTTTTTACTCTACTCTATAAACTATGAAGGAGCACACGGGCATGTTAAAGATGGACAATGCAATCTGCGAGGACCCCATGAACTCCTTGGCTGGACAAACAGTTGTCCTGGTGATCCTCCATTCCTTGGAGGTGGATTTCCTTTATCCGTCTAACTGGCATTTGCCCTTCTCATTGAACAATTACAGACATGAGATAATAGAGATGTCTTTGTCACGGAAAATAAACAAATGTGACAAACTAGGTTTTTTATCCTTCCCAAAAACAAATGCAAAACGTGAGTCAATAATATTAATTCTCACAGAGACCAAACAAATGTGAGGCAATGCTTTCATTATTATTATTATGGGTCCAAGCACAGAAGGTGCTGGGGCCCTATTGCTTTTGTTCCCATTTTTATATAAAAATATAAACATTTCTTAATGCTTTTATTATTATTATACAATATTTTTGCTCTCATTGCATGGGAGCCTTCAATAAATCAGTTCCTGATAAGTTGCTGATGCAGTTTTCTAGAGGGCTTAAGTAATATATCCTAACCCATTTCGGGCCTTGTAAGTAAGGATGAGGACCTTAATTGTTACTGGTAGCCAGTGTATGGTGGCTAATACGGAAGTAATGTGTTATCTCCTCTCAGTGTTAGTTTTAAAAGCCAAGCTGAAGAGTTTTGAATGAGCTCTCAGTCTCTCTGAGAGCTCTCTGCCATTTATTTATGGACAAAAGAGCTGTAGCATTATTTGATTCCACAGGTTCAGTGGAGATAAACAGGTGTGCGTCATCCGCACTACTATGGAAATATACACTGATGTCCCTAGTGATGTCACTAATTGGTAAAAGAATAATAGTGGGCCAAGGCAACGTTCTTGTGCAACCCCAATACAAATGTTATGTTTCTCCGACACATAAACATCCAAGACAAAAAAATAACAAAAAAATAACTTTCTTCCTTTGATATCGGTTCTGAACCAACACATTATCAGAGACCCACACGTGTTTCAAGGCAATTTATTAGGATACAATGCTCACTGGTATCTAATGCTGCACTCAAGAACTCAGACCAACAGCAAGATTAAGTGATTGCTGTTGGTTTCCATGATGCCTGGGGGGCTGTTTTATGGGCATACCAATATGTCAGTCTCAGTTTAGAGACCACAACAACACACAGATGCTTTGAAGAGTTACTGTAACTGTGTGCGTGTGATGTGTGCGTGCGTGTAGTGTGTGTGTGCGTGTTGTGTGTATGCGCGGGTGATGTGTGTGTGTGTGTGAGTGCGTGTTATGTATGTGTGCGTGCATGTGGTGTGTGTGTGCGCGTGATGTGTGCGTGTGTGTTATGTGTATGTGCGTGTGATGTGTGCGTGCGTGTGGTGTGTGTGTGCGTGTTATGTGTATGTGCGTGTGATGTGTGCGTGCGTGTGGTGTGTGCGTGCGTGTGGTGTGTGCGTGTGTGTGGTGTGTGTGTGCGTGTGGTGTGTGCGTGTGTGTGACTGCGTGCTGTGATATGTGGTCGCCTGCAATGCAAGTCAACGCTTGCATTTCTGTGTATTTTCCTCTTGTGATCTCCCCCTCGCAACCCACTCCCCAACCTCCTACTTGCTCATGGCTGCCCGCCAAGTCCCCACCCCACCCACAGTCCTCACCCACCCCCTCATCTTCTGCACCCCACCAAGCCCATCTTAAAGGTGCAGTCAGCCATTCTACAGAATTCCACAGTCCAACAGTAGACCTAAGCTAACTGTCTCACCTGTAGCATCCAGGCTTATTTGTATATAACCAATAAGCAAAGCATTATCCTTAAAGGTGCAGTCAGTTTTTCTGGAGAATTATTGTTGATGTGTGAACTTCATCGAAACAAAAACACCTCTCTCCCTCCAATGCCATAGGGTACTGCCTCAGAAGATCCGCCCCCTACACATTGGAAACGTATTGCCAAAGGCTGGGATAGTGTTGTGTGGTGCTGCTTTGTAGCAACACCAGATAATTTTTCCCAGTGTGCACAAAGAAAAATCCGGACCGCGTGGAGATATTCGGCGAATTTGGCAAAAAGTGTATTAGCTTACAGTCGCTGACACCACTTTTAACCAGCTAAAAACTCTAAAAGCTCTCAAGAACTCAAGGCCTCCTGGGCTCGGATTTCTGGACACAGAGCCATCTTTCATGGGCCCTTTCATTCACAAACATGTCACTCCTCAACGTACCTACGTTTGAGTCTGGAAAAGGGGCCAACAGACCATGGAAACAGCCAGTGACCACTGTTTCTAGGTATCCCAGGGGCCCGGAATCGCGCTTGGAGTCCCACAGACGCCAGAGGAGCGAGATAGAGATGTCGGTGCTCAGAGAGCAATTTTTTTTTCCCCAATGGGGCCTTTGATTGATTGATCAAGAGACAGAGTGGCCATTCTTGGCGCATGCCTAGAGGTTGGCGAAGATGTTCCCAATCCCGTCTATGCCAAAGAAGAGTATAAAGCTTTGGTATTGTTGGGCGGTTGAGAGTTTACACTCACTGTGCCAAATGATGTGTGTAAATAAGAAGTAAGTACTGTATATATGGGCGGACGGTCAGGAGGTTCATGTAGCTGACACAGAACAGTTATTTCTTTATTTAGTCCCTGCTGGCTCACACATATAAATGTGTCTAGAGCGTCGAGTTTCAGTATGTCATTCTGCTTAGCATCTCATTTCCCTCCACGTTGCAGATGCATGTTTACTGTGCATCTGCAAACAGATCTGGCTTATAAACCAAATATGCTGCGCTATTTGTTTGCACAACATAACTGACATGTGCAGGCTGCATGCAATCCAACAGGAAATATTGGATCACATAGTTGCGGCACAAAAACATCTGGGAAGCCATCTATTGTTCGAAAAAGTGAAGCTACCTTCAAGTTCAAAGCAAATGTATGAAATAAATACTTAAAAAGGTTTAACACTTCAATTACTTAAATTAAAGTAGAAATAGTGATCGGATGAGTCACCATATCACAACTAAACCCGTAAATCTGTCACCTGGGTCCCGACTAGCCAACTGGAGCTTGCGAGATCAGGATGGTATCACGAGGCTGGGAAAGTGCTTGCCACGGACTTGTGAAACTATCGGTTATACTCATGAGGAATGCTATAAACCCTCTCAAACATAAGCCATATAGTAGCACACCTATACACAAACACATTGTAGGGAAACCTCTAACGAATATGTAAAATAAGTATATAATAGATTTATTAGAGGAATCTCACTTTGACCTGATAGATAAAATCATGTTTACCCACAACCTTAGATCAAATTAATTTGTTTCAAGTGATAACAATGGTATCACAATTGTGTCAACGTAAATATCGTGTACATAGTACATAGTTGCATTTCATCATGAATAGAATATTCTTGACTGTACTGGCCAGTACTGGAATACTCATGCTAACCTGTGGGAACAGAATCTTTGCAGAATACTAGGTGGACAACTAATGACTGCAGCATTTTTCTCTCAGAGTTACAACACACATAGTGATCCATTATAAAAGGCTAACAGTGGTAGACAAATCCGTGTTGTCGCAGTTCCTGTCTGGATGGCATTTTAATTGAGGTGAAATGCCCTCACCGGGGAAAAAAAAAGCAGAAATGAAAGTTTCACATGGTCTCAAAAACCCGCGAATGGAAAGTCTATGAGGGTGGTAATCGTCCTCATTTATAGCAAATAGTTTACACCCTGCTTAAGATAATTAATGTACGTTATCAAGGTGTTGTGAGAATACAGCGTCCAAAATATTTTAAATAGCAGATCACCGCAAAGTGCAAATGAATGTGAACAACACCTGGTTATATTTGGCTCAGCTTGCTGAATTGCATGCCAATCCTAAACGTCTGGATTGTCATCTTACATAATGTGTCATAATTACAATACATTGTATATCTTCTATCTTTTTTTACCCATACATCAGTCGTGCATGTTGTGACTGCTTCAAAACAATCCGTGTTATGTGAAACATACTCACATGTTATGGACAAAATGTTATTAGGGCCAGCTTACAGAACATTCCACACACGGGTTGAAAAGCACTAAACTGAAGTCTTGGTACACAGTACATTTTTAGAGCAGAGATCTTATAAGCAATCCACCTGACACGCATTAGATTGTCTCAAGAATTCAATTTCCCGTGGTCCTGTAAAGTGGCTATTCAGTTAAAAATGTAGGGTTCATTCTGAGTTCTCAATCATGTCAATTCCGAAAAATAAAAAGGTTTATTTAGCAACATTGCTTGGAGAATGTACTTCCCTCTAACACAAACACACACACGCACACGCACACACACACGCATGCACACATGCATACACAAACTAATTCACTTGAGACAAAGCTATGCCAATATGCACCCTCCCCACAAACCACCTGTTTGTTATCTGCCTTGCGACACAAACGGATGTGGGCTCCTTTTCTCTAAACAAAACAATGTATTTACGAAGATACAAAATAGACATGGCAAACGGGAGAATGTACTACTAATGATCAGATCTGACCATGCTGTACTTCATGGAACGCACCTGTCAACAGCTTACTGTCTGTGCCTGGGTTGTGCTCAGTATTTTACATTTGACACATTTTTGTTAACGAATGACTGAATGAAGAGGCGTTTGATTGAGGTCTCTCACATGAACGGAAACAAAAGAGTTCTAGCAAATATTTTTGCTAGAACTGTTCAGGCAAACTGAATGCACCCCAGACGAGCCTTAAGGTCTCTGTGATTGACGGCTTGTGATGCTATCTTGATTTGTAGAGTACAACAGTGCCCACTGTAAATGCACTGATGCAGGGGAACAAGCAAGAGGTTTTTGAACACACCTGCATAAATGAATCATTTATATATGTGCTGGCAAAATTGGCGTTAACTTCTGAGATCTACTGGTTTCTCCGGGTAAACCTGACTTAACTGTAACATGATTAATAAGCTTCTCGGTTTTCTTTGAAAACCCAATTGGAAACCAAAATGACACAAACACAAACTGCTTGGTCTGATTTTGGTGTCGCATATCAAAAAAGGGGACTTCCAGCTGGACAACGGTACCATGTACAGTAACAGAAACGTTCTCGGGGCACAGCCAGAAGTGGTAAGATAGAAAGCACTTGGGCTAATTTTAACTGCTTGACACCTGATAGCGATGATATATTCTCAAGTACTTAGCAACGAGATGTGTGGGAATAACTTTGCGTTGAACGTGATCAGACGTTTAAAAATCGGCTTACAACACTAACAAGGGACAATCGTCTCTTTACATCTGGTAATGAGCCGTCATTTTGACATGTAGTACAGTAGTCTAGCCATGTGGTGGAAGCCTTGCTCGGATGTACACGGTACGCACACGCACGCAGTGACAGGTGACACCCCAGACATGGTGTGATGTACTGTATTTAGCAAGGGTTGGGCTCTGACGGTGTGACAAAGAGCTTATACTGTACAGTACGTATGTACAGGAGGATCTCACTCTCTCTCAATCTCTCTCTCTCTTTGTGTGTGGTTTGAAAGCGGCGATGCAATGGGGAAGTGTTATATACTGTATAATCGCATTGTGATGCAGAGCGATGTCGCATTTTCCAGACAATTGAATCAAAACAATTGTCTGAAACGTCTTCCCCGACACATTATTTTTCCGCTGTCGCGTGTCTTCAATACATAACCAAGTGCAAAGTCAAATTCTACTTTGTTTTGTTGGTTCACCCAGTTTGGGTCTTTGTAAACCTGTCAGGAAATGTCAAACTAAAGTTCAGAGCCATCTTGTTGTCTTTAGTGGTTTCATTCATTAAGGATTCCTGTTCCATAACCAGACCCTTGTCAAATCTTTCAATTTAAAATGTTTCTTTTTTCCTCCTTAAGATGGATCACAAATGTACTAATACAACCAAGTTGTAATAAATGAATGTTATAAATAATTTAGTTATTTATTTTATTATTATTATTATTGCATATATATTGTTGAGAATGCTCCTGTAAAAGTAATTTACATACTTAAAGATATATTAAACATATAGGCATGAAGCAGTAAGCAGCAAGTAAAATTCCACTGAAGTTACATCTGAATGAAATGAAACGTTGCAGTAGAAAACAATACTATTAATATCGTAGAATTGCCCAAGGTAAAGCTATGTAAAATACCTGGTCGTAATTCCTAGAAAGGCTCGTGGTATGAGCTGACTGAAGGTTTAATAAATATTGTAACCACATAGTTACATCTCTGTGCATGGAAGCATCCAGATGGTTTGGACTGACAGCTGACTGGGTAACCTACACACAGTACACCACCTTTGGGCCACTGCTACTATGGTCTATAGGGTTTTTGGAATGAGCAGGCATGAATGCTTTGTTCTATTTACTTTGTCATTGTCTATTTGCATTCATGGGGTGTGTTGGTGGTTACCATGGATAATGAGTCGTGTGTGCGTGTGCATGTATATGTGTCTTGTGTGCCTGGGGTTGTGTGGCGTGCCATACTGTGGCTCTTCAAAGCAATGAAATACGTGCGTAATGGAAAGAGAGTATATTTAGGGCCCAAGCACACACAGTGTGCGAGGACCTTATTGAACCCCTAGTGATCATTATTAGGGCCCAAGCACACACTGTGTGCAAGGACCTTATTGAACCCCTAGTGATCATTATTAGGGCCCGAGCACACACAGTGTGTGAGGACCCTATTGAACCCCTAGTGATCATTATTAGGGCCCAAGCACACACTGTGTGAGGACCCTATTGAAACCCTAGTGATCATTATTAGGGCCCGAGCACACACAGTGTGTGAGGACCTTATTGAACCCCTAGTGATCATTATTAGGGCCCGAGCACACACTGTGTGAGGACCCTATTAAACCCCTAGTCATCATTATTAGGGCCCGAGCACACACTGTGTGAGGACCTTATTGAAACCCTAGTGATCATTATTAGTGCCCAAGCACACACTGTGTGAGGACCCTATTGAAACCCTAGTGATCATTATTAGGGCCTGAGCACGCACTGTGTGAGGACCCTATTGAACCCCTAGTCATCATTATTAGGGCCCAAGCACACACTGTGTGAGGACCTTATTGAAACCCTAGTGATCATTATTAGGGCCTGAGCACACACAGGTGGTCTAAACATGTACGAAAACTCACGAAACTTGGCACACATGTGGTGTGTACACATTCTCCAATCTGTACCAAACTTTAATCGATTCATCAGAGTGCCACCCTGAGCACATGGACATGACAGTATTAACTTATAGTCAGAGCGCCACCTACTGGCAACAGGAAGTTACCCTTTAACAAAGCAGCTTCTGCCGACATGTACAACAGTTATGTGGGATATATATGATGTGTAGACATCACAAAAGCGTGACGATTCAGAATCAAATCGGCGGCATGCCTCGACCGGTGCTCGCAGCCCTAGTTGTTTACGGTGCTGAACACAAAGAGTGTCTTGCACTCTTCTCTACTCCTCCTAGATAGTTTCTATAGGCTCACACTGCCCACACACTGACAATATTTGTACACTGTTCAAAATCATAAACAGTGAGGCTAGACATAAGCCCGGGTTTAAGACAATAAAGTGTGTATTTCAAGGTGGATTCTATGTAAGTTCTTACACCTTTGGTCAAATTCAGCGATTCATCTTACAGTCCGCTCACTGACCAATCTTTGTGAGTGTTCAAAAAAATGAATCTCGTGTTTCTACACAGCCCTGCCTAGAACACAAACAAAGGGGTGCAGACTGTACCACACAACACTATCCCAGCCGTGGCAATGCATGATCAATGTGAGGGGGAGGAGCTTCTAAGGGAGAACCTTATGGAATTGAAGGTGTTGAGTGTTGAGTGTTTTACAGTAATCAAATATCAACAGTGTTTCTCCAGCATCCCTGACTACACCTGCTGGGTGTAGGTCTACCAGGAAGGCGTCAGTTGGCACAATTAAGCAAGGGAGGGTCTCGTCTGCCTGGAGGACTCCTCGCGGCTGTTGTGACGAAATGGAAGTTGGCGACTGTGTTTTACGGCTGTTGACGCCATTTCAATATTCGGCAGCCAACAACAGTGGAACTTGTGAGGGAATGAGGATGTTTATAGTGTAGGAAACAGGTAGTGTGATTTATCATTAGCCACCAACCACCAGCGGCTAAAGAATATGTTGGGACCAACCTGTATGCAGTATAATGCAGATGAAAATTTGTATTTTATTTTATTATAAATTATATAAATAATTTATTTTATATATTTATTTTATTTCATTCTATGCACTTGTCATAGTGCATTGAACACATTCGCTATTCAGGTGGCTGCTGACCTGATGGTTTTATTATTATATATAATTATTATTATATATTTTAAAATATATATATCTACAGCGTTTTCTCAGCTGCTGCCTACAACATGCTGACTTTTGCATCTTTAAAATGGGGTAGCTGAGTGCAGGATTGTATGGGAGTGAATTGATCCTGTTTCTGTGTATGTTGGCAACATATTGTTTTTACAATTACCTTCAAGGTCATGTATTTCAGGCTCAGTTTACAAGCATACCTTCTTACTGTTGTGGTGATGCTGGGAATAAGAAATCCTCTCCAAAGACAATGT
The DNA here is from genome assembly GCA_025399855.1 of Forbesichthys papilliferus. Classification (NCBI taxonomy): domain Eukaryota; kingdom Metazoa; phylum Chordata; class Actinopteri; order Percopsiformes; family Amblyopsidae; genus Forbesichthys; species Forbesichthys papilliferus. Next base: position 24,617 of record JAODOY010034180.1, on the reverse strand, counting down.
TTACATGCGTATAACATAATTGTATGGGATCAAGTCTAACCCAGTATCATTTTCCATGCTGAGAAGTTTGCAATTGCAACTGTACTGAAGCACAATAGTACAATGTGTAAGTTATTTGTTGAGGGAATGTATAGTTTTGAGATTGGCTGTTCGAGTTTGTTTTAAGTGGTCATCTCTGAAATTATGAAAATATTAAAGGTATAGTAAGTGGTTTATTTTGTATAATTCATCAAATACTTGCTTATTGTCTGCAAGCATTCCCTTTTATGTGCATGCTGAAAAAATAATCTGGTACTTCAAACAGCTCTGGCTCCGTAAATAGGAACACAAAGTGGTGCAGACAGCACCTCACAACAAAAATATACTAGCCTTCGCAATGGGTTTCCAATGTGTGGGCCAAAGCTTCTGAAGGAGAGGTGTTTTGTTTTGATTTCAGTTGGATTTTAGCAAGCGTTCTAGAGAATAACTGACTATACCTTGTGGTGTCCTGGACGCCTCCCAGACAATGGAGATGCAGCTACAGAGAGGAATGGTATGGGAGGGACGCTACATACCAGCCCGCTGGCGTATTCAGTGGAGGAGCACCAGGTGTGGCTTGTCTGCTAATCAACCCAACCGACTCCATCTGAGCAGGAGAGAGCAAGTGTCCAAGACAAAGACATGATCAGAGACTTTCGAAAACATGCCCACACACATGAAGCCTCATCCATCGAGGGTCAGACAGTGGATTGTGTGCCGTCTTACAAGTACCTTGGGACAATTATCGACTCTAAACTGACCTTTGAATCTAATTGTCAAGCCGTGTGTAAAAAGGGTCACCAGCGCTCGTTTTGTCTGAGGAAACTGTCTAAATTCAACATTGACAAAACCATGATGACCTTATTTTATTGTGCTTTTATTTAATCTATTTTATCCTTTTCCTTGGCATCATGGTTTGGAAACCTATCTTTAAAAAATAGGAACGGTTTGAATCAAATTGTGAAATGGTCAAGTAGGCTGGTTGGTGAGTCTCAGCTTAGCCCAGGGTCCCTGTATACCAGACAGTTACAGCAAATCACTGGGTCCATTTAAGAGATGTCACCCACCCCCTGCACAACGAAATTCAGTGTCTCCCATCTGGACGAAGGTTTAGAGTACCAAAATGCAAAACTAATCGATACAAAAACAGCTTTGTCCCGTCAGCCATTAGTCAATTAAACCATTCATAAGCAGCACTGGTCAGGTGATAGTATTTTGTATTAAATTTTAAAATATGTGTATATGGGTATATATATGTGTGTGTGTATACATGTATATATGTATGTATGTGTGTATATGTATATATGTGTACATCTAGTTTTATGGTTTATATATGTTATTATTTTACATGTATACACAAATGAATATGTATGGTACTATGAACTGTTATAATCCATGTTTGTCACTTGTCTGTTATGATGAACTGCGATGATGAAGATTCTTCACTGCAAAACAAATCTACCTTTGGGTATTAATAAAGTTACCTACCTACCTACCAAGTGGGGAGGTTAGTGGGCTACTCTCTACACATAAGTACTATAGGACAAACTGGTATCAACTATGTCCCGGCAGCAACAACGTATAGGGAAGTACACTGTTCTGTTCACCTGTCTCTGTGTGTTGCAGTGAACAGGAGGAAGAAGACAAACCCCTGGAGCTACCACGGAAGGAGAAAGCTAAACCCAACAGCTTATAATAAAGGGTGAAATGTACCGTTTGGAGTCGAGTCGTCTTTTATACTGACTCGAGATACCACAACCTTTAATAACAATAATAATAATAATAACTCATTACAGACACTTTCCCTACAATAGTTGGAACAGTGTGCCCTTTGTTTGGCCACACATTCAATGGTTAGCATTCAGCGAGCACAAGGTCATCTGAAAGGTTTGGAGGGGTTGTGGGAGGGTCAGGGTTAAGGTTAGAATTGGCAGGGGGGGGCGACACACACATGGGAATGTCTGCATGTTCCCACAGATGAATGTAAAGCTGGCGTGTCACTTTCATGGTTTCCTCGTGAGGTTTTCCATTAAAGTAACCTACATGGATTTTCCGGGAATGGTGTGCACAGACAGCTCCACCTCCCACCTCCACACACCTGACTGGTACACATGAGGAGCAACAGTGCGTCCTTGAGAATGCTTGTAAAATCATACTCACATTCAAACTACCTCATTTGAGACACGCGCAGCACACAACACAAAAATGTAAATAAACCAAACAAATAGAACTGGCTTCGTTTGAAGGTGGTTCGAAGGTCACTCCATGTCATAACCTGTAGGCTAGTTTAACAGCGCAGGTGAGAATGATCTCCTATTACAGACCTGTGTGTGAAAACCCACCACAATGTTGGTCCCATGAGCCACACCTACAGACGTATCTCAGATCCTTCACTGAACTGTAGTAACCCTCTTTTAACGTGAGGCCATGCCTCTCAGCCAATCACAGCGCGTCTAGAATCAGGCACTGCTCCCTTAGCGAATGAACACGTTAGCATGACCCATCCCTTTATTATCACTCCCCACCACCACCACCACCACCACCCAACTTCTTTCCACACTATTTAAAATACTATTCATTGTCGGCAGATCTCGTGTGACGGACGTGGTGATGATGTCGGTTTCTGTTACCGTAGGCCAGTTGCTCTGGAGCTCCAGGGCTGCCACCTTTATCTTAGCTTGAATGTCTTAAGCTAAGAGAGGAGTCATGCCATGTTATTGTGCCTCACTCGCTCATTCACAAAACACACAATACTACAAGGTCCCTCAGCCGCCAATCAGATATGGCGTTGCTACACCTTCGTTGCTCGTGAACACTTCCATGTCTGCTCTCGTAACACATTACATAACCAAGTACAGATTAATTCTTGTGTGTTCGGATCTGGAGAGCACAATGGTGCACGTGTGTGTGTGTGGGTGTGTTTGTGTGTGAGTGCACGCGTGTGTGTGTGTGGGGCATGTGAAGCGACATCTGAGTAAGGAACCCTGCCTTCTGCCCCTGGAGATATCATAATCCATGTCAAGACACGGCTTGCTCGTCCAACGCAGATTCCCATGGTGTACCAACAACACGCTGTATGACTTGAGAAAGAGAATCTGTGTTATCCGCTTTCCCTACACGTGACAGGAATGTGAAGGCGAGTAAGTTGGCACCTGCAGATCACGGGAGTTACGCCACGTCGGCTTGTTTGTAAAGGAACAAAAGAGATTAACACAACACACAGGGCAAACGGCTGCGAGAATGAAAGAGTGAATGAATGGTTACAAAACCGCTGGTATTGACAGTAATGTCCACTTAGTTGGTGGTTGACCTTGTAAAACACTTAACCTTGTTGAAGAATAAAAAGAGTTAACAAAAAGGAAAAGGAACAGCTTCTGTAAATCTTTGAAATAAAGAGTCGTATCTGTGTGCCACTGGCCATGCCTATAGGACATTTATATTGTGCACACAAATATTGATTCTGTTCTTATTGGCAAACAGAGAATGACGTCATAGTCTTAGTGTTGTTCACTGACAGTTGACTACAGTGTTTTGTTTAGATAAAAATGTTCTCTGAAGAGTGCAAACCACAGGTTTCTTTGGTGCAGCTGTTCCACAATGGATTCCCACACCTAATCATACAGGTTATCCAGCATGTTTTTGCCTTATTCCAAAAGGGTGTGTTCTAACATATAATGCATATAATGTAAAAGTAAATAAATAAATAAAATGATAGCAGTCATCTATAAACAATCTTGTAGACAAAAACATTATAAAAAAGAATGGTAGAGAGTCTTGATTTAGATGCAATGGGGCAGTTCTGCATCATCTGGTAAGGGAAAAAGTTACTAACTCTGTTAAAGAAAAAAAAAAATTCTTAAAAAAAAAAAAAAAGTTCGTTTTTGGTATTACAGTAAATCCTCATTACATGCCACAGCAGTGAGAGGAGGGAGATTGAACAGACAACTTTAGATCTGAAACGTTAATGTTTTACATTACCACTAACAAAGAGCTCTATGCTAAAGGTGATGCATTGTAGGATAGGTAGAGATAGAAATGCCATAGGCATCCTTCTGTCGATTTCTAACCAATCATGGCCTTTTCCCCCCGATTGGACTGTGGAATCTACCTCTCCTGTAGCACAAAAGGTTTGTCAATGGGCTTCAAAATGGCCTGTGAGCAGGCTGTAGAGGGAGCTTGCTTTCTTTCCTTATTTTGTAGCTAGTTCTCTTTGCAACTCTGAAATCCTACCTACAGTAGCTTTAAAGTTAGTAGAGAGCCAGCCTCGCTGGTAAAGTCTACTCCAAGGTGCTGAAGAGGAGGGTTTGGCCAGTAGTTGAACCTCAGATTGATGAGGAACAATGCGGTTGTGGAACAACGGAGCAGCTCTTTACTCTCGCAAGAGTTCTGGAGGGGGCCTGGGAGTATGCCTATCACCGGGTCTACATGTGTTTGTGGATCTGGAAAAGGCGTATGTCTCCCGAAAAATAATGTGGGAGATGCTGCGGGAGGGAGGGGTCCCTTCAAAGGGCATTCCAATCCCTGCATGTCCAAATCGAGAGCTGTGTACAGATTCTCGGCATTTACTGTAGATATCGAGGCGTAGTCGTGGTGGGGAGGGATTGCAGTTTAGTGAGTTGGGGATCTCATCGCTGATTTTTGCAGATGATGTGGTCCGTGACCTCCAGCACTTACTGGATTGGTTTGCAGCCAAGTGTGAAGCGGCTGCGAGGAGAATTAGCACCGCTAAATCTGAGGTTATGGTTCTCAGCAGACAACTGGTGGAGTGCCTACTCCGGGTAGGAAATTAATCCTCAAGTGAACAAGTTCAAGTACCCCGGGGTCTTGTTCACAGGGAAGCAAACAATGGAATGAGAGATTGGCCGGAGAATCTGAGCAGCGGGAGCGGTATTGCAATCACTTTACCGCACTGTTGTGATGAAAAGAGAGCAAACGCAATGCAAACTGAACACCACAGATTGAAAACAAGGGTCGTAAAGATGCTTTATTATTAGTTAGACCTCGGGTTGATTTTGAAACAATTGGAGCAGCTTTAACTAATCGACATTGCTACAACTCTTTAACAACATTCTTAAATATTTCAAACTCCGACGGCCCGCCCGTGGGCCGTTCAACATCTTGGTTGGGGAAGTTGACATGTTTAACTTAAAAGTTGTTCTTCATGCTATATACCGTTAGAAAGCTATAAATCTTACAATTTGATTGATATGTAAGAATACAAGATATGATCGTAACATCAGATACACTTAACGGATATGTCAGACCACCACCTGCAATAATTGCACTCTCCCAGCATTTCGGTGGCTTAACTTCAACGTCATCGCATTTAGCCACTAGTCTGTGATGGTCCGCCATCCAGGGTGGCAGCGGTGCAAACACTAAAGCGAACAGGGTTTTCCGACTATAATCAGTGACAACTGAGCTGAGAGTAATAGTCGGGTGGAGCCAGACTAAGAATGTTGTTATTTAAGTACAAAAGAACCTAAAGTATTATATATACTATAATTGAAGCTACAAATGAAGAGTTCAGATGCAAAAACCTCTAAGTCCATCTGAAAAAAGGTAGCAATTAAAAACATAGAACAGCATTATTAATATTAATTTGGTTTCTATATTTGGGTTCACTCATTTCACCTTTATTGCAATTAAAAAGTTGTTTGTCACTGAATAAAAAGTAATATCTTCCAAAAACGTAACTACTAATTTAAATATTACCAATTTAAAAACAAACAGGTCAGCTGGACTGTTTTTGAAAATGTAATTTACAGTATGCTGCAGCTCCTTTCTTGGGCTCAGTCAGAGCTGTAAATATAAGCCGGCCTTTAGCGACATGGCAGCAGTAAGCAATCTCAAAACTTACTTTTAATCCACAGCTTTAGTGAGGATGGAGTGTGTTGTTGCGTAATGTGAGAATTGCATAAATCTAATTTTCTACAAATTCTTCAGACGGGCGTTGCTGTTGCTGTGGATTTTTATTATTTCCACATAGGTCTTAAGCGCATTCTTCATAAGAAGCCTACCATAGTATTATGACCCTAACACTTAGGTATTGTGAGAGAACATATAACACATGACAACACATGACTGGCTGACAGAAATAGCTATGGCTGTGATATGTGGTCGTGGTATGTTTGGATATCTGCTTGCTGTGTTGTGTTGGAGCAAAAGTACGAGTGGGACGATACGTGAAATGATGATGAAATTGCTTTTTGTGATAATGATAAAAGTAGGACACTGAGGTGATGGTGTGATTTTGGGGTGTGTGTGTGTGTGTGTGTGTGCATGTGTGTTGGAGTATCAATTGAAAAATGGTGGACATGTACTCATAAAGTAGACATGTATATCCTGAGGGAGAATAGTGTCTATATTAAAACCATGGATGGACCAAGAACACAAAATCATGAGTGTTACTGCCATCCATTTCTTTTTACAGTTTTAGCGCCCGATAACAAACTGAACATTCTGAATTTATGGCAGTTCTGTTCTTCCCACCAAAATATGTGGCAGCGCTATTGTTCCCACTGACACAAGTATGCCAAGTCAGCATTAGTTAGAATGAATGCATTATATTGACAGCCATAACAGTTCTTCATTGCTGATTACTACGCAACATTAGTCAGCGAGAGACAGCAGGTTTTTATGTTCCACCTGCATCATCATCATCATTACAATCTTGGGAAACGCCGATTTTGTGGGCCGGTTTCGGAAAGCTCACCATAATACGAATATCTACTAAATAGCCTATTTCAGCATAGTAAATAAAAAATATCAAAAACCCATGTGAATAGCCTACAGTTTCACCAGTGTTTAATGTTTGGTTGCTAGGCCACAGCTGTTTGTTGTGTGGGGAGTTGTGGCGTCCAGAGCGACCTGCTGCTCAGGCTAGTTATAGCTTGTTTAACCGACCAGGGTCATTCCAGACACACATGAAAAGATAAGATCATTGAGGATATGTAATTTTGAGTTTAGCGTTAAACCCCCGTCACTGGAAATTTCATGAAAACAAATGATGGACATTATTCGGCAGGGTCACCCCAGACTGGATGGGGTCGCAGAGTGCCTCTGCTGCCATTGGCTCACTCCAGTCTCCCCAGTGGAACTTCTGATAACACAGCGTGGTCTCACTGGGGCGTAGCCAAGCCTGGGACCGCCCTTACAGGAAAAACCCTGCTCATGACATGGAGGATAGCAAGCAAGAACGAATGCAGAGAGTTGGCAGACGTCCACTTGAGGACATCCCGGTATGACCTTTCAGGTTTATCCCTCTGCATACATACATGGTGAACTGGATGGGGTTTTCATCCATTAAATGCAGCTGCTGTTAACGATAATCCAATCGTAACCCCCCGACCTCAATCGACAACAGTATTGATCAATCCACATCTGCAATAAAATAAAAGGAGGTGGTTCCTATTTTCTGTGGGCATGGAAACAATAATAGTGTAGGTTCTTTAAATATAGCCTTTCATCTGAATTTTGTGGTTTGGTTTCATTTTTGCCAAATTGAGTTACCCTTAATCAGACAAAGAGGAACATTTCCCATATTTATATGCTATAGGAAAAAAATACTGCCAATGAAATTGTAAGGAAACTACGTATTTTGTAAACACCAGTAGAGTAGGACTGGTTATACTTAGTCACCATTGTATTCCAGGTATGTTTACATACTCTTTGCTTAGAAACACTGAGCCCCTGTGACTCACTTGAATGCATTCAGCTCATACCAGCGTTGTACGGTATGCTACGTATGGTTGCTTGACATCACACATGCATAGCAAGGATTACGCTGCAAGTGTTTCCTTTGCGTGCGTCTGTTGTGATTGTGTCAGTGAAGACACATGACTACAGCAGACGGACAGCATAGTGTTTCGGCCATGTTGAGGGAGGGGGCTGTCATGACAAATCCATTTATGTAATACATGATCCAGGGGCTGCACCTGATGCATTACATAACACTGTAGCATGGTGTGTATTGCATTATACCAACACGCGCTCGAATTTCAAAACCGTTACTGCTTTCCCGTTATAGGCCTATCCTCATTTGATTACTGACATAAGTTTCCAAGTCAGCAGATCCACTGAAGCAGTTCGGACATTTTCCTTCTCTGTGACACCAGGACTTTAGGAGACCAAATAGCATGTACTTTTCTCGGTATCTAACCGATAAATCCCTTGAGGATTTATGCAACAAAAGTTGTTATATTATTAAAATGTTGGACTTGTTTGCTTTTATGTGAGAAAGGACATACTGTACATATAAAAAAACTTAAAATATGTTTTTAAGAAACTTAAAATATGTACGTACATTTGTTCATAGTTGAAACGGTCATACAGTCATATCAGCACATTTTAGAACAGTCCAACTCCAATCAGGAGTTGGTTCCTGGGCGCTGCGCAGCGGCTGCCCACTGCTCCCTTGAGGGATGGGTTAAATGTATAAATAAAAGCACCTTTTCATCAGTATAGATGCAAACAACAACATGCAAAGGTGTGGGTAAGGAGGGCAGTGATTAAAAGGTTCCCAGTTGGATATTGAGTCTCCTTCAGAAGAATCTTTTTAGTTTTTCATTTATTTATGTAATTTTAAATTGTATTAAGCATTAAGCCCTTAAAACCTCTTTTTTAAGGGAGACCTGAGAGCCCTCTTTCAAGACGGCACATGGCTAAAGTTAAAACATTTTTTAAAAATTAGCACATTAGAACAGACATGGGACAACATAAACTTGTTACAACATCCATTTTAGGAATAGCAATTACGCTCCACAGTTACCCAGTTCTTTATCAAAGCAATGAACTCTCCCAGGGAGACATGAACCTCATGCAACCACGTTGCTACCAGGACAAAGGGTTGAATGACCCTTACGCTTTCCTATGTGTGCCAGATGACCGTGCACTGTTGATTGTTGGAGTGTTTGGGGCTTGGAACCTGAACACTGCTTGGAGGAAGTGGGGTAGGCCAGGACCATACTGGGTGCCAGTAAAGTGAGAAGAGGGGGTTCACATGAACAACTCTTGGGTTGGCTGAATGTGTTTTGTTGCATGGGCCTATACAACTATGAGGCCCAATCCCGATGTCCACACTCAACAACCTTTAGACGCGTTTCCGTTAAAGGCGTCTTGCTGTCAAATCATCAAGTGCACGAGAACACAGTTGATATCAAGATGTGAAACAGCGTTACCAGGGTGATGTGGGGGGAGAATAGGTAAACAACTACCATAAACATGCATATATTATTTAACACAACACGTTCTTAAACATTTTAGATTTATGCTGTTTTGACAGAAGAGTACCCTAAATTGATTTGACAATGAACTCTCTTTCCAGTCTGGAACACTAAATCAGACAGTGGATCCCTTAACTGCCTTGGCAAATGGAGATGAAGCGTTCAATAAAAGCTCCCAAACCCACAATAGTCCTCCACATGTTTTGGCATCGTCAAGGTAACGTCATATATCAGTGTTCTGTCCCATCCCCTTTTATACCATTTCAAGCACTTTGCATCTCCTTACATTCACATACAGTTTCAGGTAACGTTGAATAACTCTGAGGTTTCTGTATGAAGGTAAATACTTGATGAAGCAAAATGCAAGAACTTGTCAAATATATGAGAACATGTAGAACTTAAGTATGTTTACATTTTTACCTAAAATAAGATAATAAAAATCACATTTTTCAAGATAGTGAAATGGTGTAATGGCGTCCTAACAATGACTGTCAAAACAATAACACTATCTGTACTTGAACACAACAAAACTAACAAGGCCAACATGAAAGTGCAAATTAAATTCAGAATCCTAAATGGAACACAAGTCATACAATGAACACAAGGAACTATGGGAAAGAATGAGGTGCTTAGTGCTACAATTTCATTATTTTCTTTGCCGGATGCGTAGCGGGACCGGCCAACATGAGCAAATGTAGCTTACTGACTGACTGATCTATTGCACACTTTTCAAACCCATACTGTATTGTCCTATGTTGGCTCCATAGAACGCAACCCACTGAAATAGGCTTGCATGGTTTAACCTTTTTTTCACCCCACCACTCTCTCACTTCTACAGCAAGTGTAAATTAGTTTTGCAACATATTTATCACAAGAGTGATGTGCTATAAATGTCAAAGCTGACAAGAGACCACATTAGAAGTTGCTGTGACCGAGTCGAGGTTGTAATCACAGTTATGCTGTACTGTAAAATGGACTGAAGTAAAAAAGTGTAAATATTGGATTACAAGTTGTAAGCTGTTAAGTAAATACCCTGTAGAGCTACACATTTGTGAATCATTTATGACATTTAGAACAATTCATATTTTCTACAAGTGAACATTTAAAATGTTTTATATTATGTGATTTTTTTTCTGGGAATTCTGAATAATTTTATGAATGTAGATTTAGTGGTTTTTGGCCCTAAATCTATCTGCGACTAGGTAAAGTTGGCGATTGGACAACTAGCTGCCAACACTAAGCCTTTTAATCGTATTAGTCCAACATTAATCAACAATGTTATTGATGTTAACAGAATTGCTTAGCCTGTAACTTGTATGTTGTATGTCAGCTCTGCATCAGTTGTCCAGATAATTGGTAGCCTACATTTGTCTAAAGTGGAAATATCTCCTTTAATGTATCACTAGCAGACTGACCAGTGTAAACCTTCATTAACTTTCAGTTCTTAAAGACTCAGCCTTGCTTGGTTTTATACGTTTATAGCAGTTAGAGATGTAAATGTTATGGTAAGTTGGCAACACTTTAAATTAGCACCCGGTACTTACTGGGTAAATACTGGGTAAGTATGGTGTAACAAAAAATGTATGAAGCGTAAGTATAGGGTATTATTCTAGAAATTACTGATTAAATACTGAGTTTTTTACCAATATTATACAAATATGCCTAGAATTAAAATTGAAACCTCATTGTTCTTGTAAATGTAAATATAGGTTACAGGTATGATAACAATTTACAAACATAAAAATGTTCAACCCACAATGGATGACAGTCATGAAAGCCATTTTCAAGACGGAATTTTTAAGAGAAACTGGACATTGTGAGAAAAGGTCATCCATCTCTAGTTAGCCCAGCCCAGAAAATGTTTTTTCCACCACTTTCAATCCAGTAGGCCAACTGCAAACAGTACCCTTGGCTCACAGCCTCCGAGGAACACTGCAAATGGTGTTGCTTGATCAACTTGATGTTTGGAGCGACACTGGGTTTGCAAGCTTGAGTTGTCTAACACAGGCTGCAGAAAGACACCAAAGCACGACCGTACATGTCACATTTCCTAAAATGTTCTTTTCTAAAATGTTTTGTCAACACACAAAACAATCCTATTCATTTGTCATCAGATGACAAATGGCTTAGTCAGGTTTTGGTGTGATATCTGGCTTCCAAGCTTAACTGGTTTCCAAACTAGTGTTTGTGGGGTGCACACTCGTGTTAACAGTAGGTCTAGTTGGCATCACTACAGCATCTGGCAGCAGTTTAGTCAAAATTGCAGTTTTCAAATGTAATCAAATTACTGCAGGCATATGTTAAGTAGTCTATTAAATCGCAGCCTACTTATTCACTATTAGAATGAGGAATAACATATTTTGCAAGATAAAATGTTTAAAGTGAGATTCAATCACACATCGTTAAAGTGCTACAATTCCAAACCACATAGCTTACTGCACCACTGTATAACACAGGCTGCTTTACTAATCACTTTATTACCCTTTCATTTTAAAACAATAATTTTCAATGCATTATCTAAATTAATAGAACGATGCTTTTTATTTTATTTTTAATTTAAAGTGAAGCTTAGTACCTTCCTGTAACAAAGTGAGAAGTAAAGTTTCAGTATACCTTAGTACCTGTAGGTACACTAATATAGGACGTGCGGGCACAAATTACATGTACAGGTACAATCAATAAATCCTATAAGCGATGTTCCTGTTGGTAAATTAACAAGAAATACCTATTTAGTATCATACCTGTAAGTAATGTATAATTACATTTGAAGTACTATGATTTAGAAAATGTAATTCTAGGTATATTTGTATAATATTGGTTAAATCCTAAATATTTAGCAGTAATTCCAATAATCACACCCTATACTTAGACTGAATGTTTTTGTTACACCATACTTACAAAGTACTTAATTTAACGCGTTACCGGTAAGTTACGTATTTACCTGACAATTTATTATAGTTTAATTTTCCTTGTTGTAAAGCACTTTGGGCTGAATTCCAAGAGGCACTATAATCAAATACTTACAATGTATTAATGTAGCTCACATGTGCAATAATACTTTTATACAAGTGTACATTTAAATCAAATCACAGAAACAGGTGCTTATGTATGCACATTTAAGCATTATTTGACCTGTGTGAGAGGCATTGATCATAAAAACAAATTTCAGTGCCAAAAGAATCAGTTAATAACAGTTTAATTTTTCCAAAAACATCATGTACATATAAACATACCCACAATAAGACCCATTCACAGTAATACTTTACACACGATGTTTGAAACTCTTGTGCAAAAACGTAATCTCATTCAGCATCAGTTACACGCTCACGCATCCCCCACACGCTCACAGCAGCTCTACGAAAAAAAAAAAAAAAAGTTCAAATGTATTTCAGTACTGGATGTGCTTTGATAAATAAACTTGGTCAGTGCTTCCATTCCTTCATAAATAATTTACAAAGTACAGTAAAGCGACTTATGAAAGTCAGTTGATCTACTTCTCCACTTGAGTTGGCATTCCATACAAAATGAAAAAAAGAAAAAAATTAACGAAAAAAGGGAACGTTGTAGAAATCCCGAGGTAGCCCCAACAGGTGCGGAACCAACCAAATGTCTGTCCAAACAGTCTTTAGGCCATTCCTTTGAAATTGGCCAGTGTCTTTTTTTTTTTTTTCTTAAAACCAAAACTATGAGATCCAGGCTTGTTCCAAAGGTGACACTCTTAATGTGCCGATAGGTCCTATTAAGTGCTCAAACGTAGATACGGTGAGCCTTCTCATGTTTGATGCTGGGTCCCCATGGTGATGGTGCAGCATTGGTAATTGCAAAGACTTACATGGGAAGTCTATTGAAGTGAAGAAATACAAATAATATAAACACCTCATTAGACTTGAGCATACATGCTTTAATGTGGTCAAATATAAGCTAGCAAGAGAAATGTATTACCGTCTGCTTGGCTTTACTTCCCAGCCGTCTCGACATTTTACATAAGTTATGGATTCCCCAGGAGAAAAGTTTGTAGTCGACTGTTCTTTGGCACAGAACGTAAACCTATGAAGACATTAATAGCATACAATATTTTTAAAAAGGCATGCAAGACAATCGCCTAACATCAGCAAACGTGGCACATCCCCTAGCTTACTTTTTCTGTGTTTCTCCAGCTTTCACGCGAATCCGCCGTACTTCAAGCACGGGCTTATTGGGTGCGCTGTTCCAGGACCAGAAGGACTTCTTGATGTTTTTCCAGACAGAGTTCCAGGAGTCCGACGACCCTTCCCAGCTCAAACGGATCTCCAGCAGGTCACCAATGTCCTCTTCGTTAAAAACCAAAAAGGTGTTTGTTAAGTTGAGGCCAATTCCATCAGACCTGAGTGAGAGGGGAGAACAGGTCATTGAACATTGTTCTATTCCATCATTTCATATACATTCCAGAAAATATAAACACCCCACCCCTTTCCTCATTTGCAGAAAATACATTTTGTCCTTACACTTCAACAAACTTCTCTTCGGTATCGCTGTGGGCGCCGTACAACTTGACCCGGAATGTCGGGTCTGCGTTGCCCGACTGATTCCTGTCAAACACGTGCATCTTCATTTGGTAGTGGTAGCCTTCAAAACAATGAATACAAGTTCATGATGTGTCCACCATAAGGCAAAATGTTAGGGTCGACGTTCACAATATCAGATCACGCGTCATGACGCGCATTTTAATCACTAGAAGAGTGAGTGTTTGCGGCTCACCTCCGAACGGCGTGACGGCGCGCGTCTTCAGGTACATCTTGCTGTTGCGACGCTTACGCATTTTCTTGGCGTTGTAGCCGATGTTGTTGCAGCGGTTCCTGCGGCAGCTGAGGCAGATGCCCTTCTTGAAGCGGTCAGGCCCGGTGCACTGGAAGGCGAAGCTCATGTGGTCCTTGTTCATGAGCGAGTCCACGAACAGGTGCACCGCGCGCTCGTGCTCACACTTCATCACCTCCATGATGTCTGGGGAGGGGGGGCAATAAGTGAGCACAGTACACCACAGCGACTAGGGTGAATTAGTCACATAGGCAATGAACGGGGTCGTTTGCAGGCTTCTAACGACCCCGTTCATGTGAATCAGGTGAGTTGGAGCAGGGAGATTACAACATGCAGGGCAGCGGCCCTCTAGAACCAGGATTAGGGACCACTGATGTGGACAGTACATCTACAACATGCAGGGCATTGTGGTTCCCCAGGACCACGGTTGGTTCTGACGTGGACCGAGGACTGTCCCACACAGCAACCTCAGGCTTTTGTTTTAAAAAAAACAACTAGCCTGTAAGGGGGGATGGGCGGCTCCTTCGACAACTTACTTCCTGCCATCGCCAGGACGTCCGCTATCTGACAGCCCGGCTGCACGTCGCCCCCATTGGGGTAGATGTCAATGTCGCCGATGGGCTGCTGGATGCCGATGCTCACTCCCAGGGTCTCCCTGGTGTACGTGTGCAGCACGTCCACAAAGTCTGCGTCATCCGGGGACAGACGCTTGTGTGCCTCAGCGCCCTCGAACATGGGCCCCGCCGGGTCCAGGCCTGTAGGGGGCAGACACGAGACGACAGGGTCAGAGACGGTGGGGCGACACAGATATGACTACCTGAGGTGAGTTCAAAGTCGGCAAAGGGGTGAAAGCGTTCTCCCTCAGCGTGGCTTAAACCGTTTTAAACACGTTTAAGACTAAAAGGCCTTAAAGTCTGAAGTAGAAGTATTCAACAGAGGATCCTCAGAGGTACTGCTGTTTTAATCCTCTTTTAATGGCTTAGTTAGTTGACTGCTGTTATATATGGCTGTACAGGCCGCCATACACATTATCATTGGCCTGGCAATAAAATATTTTACACCATGTGATAGGGGTCCCTGTGTCGTGTTTTTACATCGGCCAAAAAAACGTTGAAGACCTGTTCTAAAGATTCAGATGGGATGCGACTTAAATGTTTTGTTGAGAGAACATTCTGTATGCGATGCATGCAATTCCCCTATCCAATTAGATCACGTGGTTTAATTAGTCTGCAGTGCCCGGCTAGCTAGCTTGCGCAAACATATTAAGACACCAACGTTACCGCTTATTTTTATTTTAAATAGGGTACAGCCACTGGCGGCATCTGACGCATGTCGACGCCAAAGATTAAAATACCTTCTAATTTCTCATGCGACAAAGCCTTAAAAATGTATCTCTTCAGGTTTTGAGCTCCTGAAGGTGTATTCTGACGTCCAGACCAGTGGGTGTTGGCCTTACATCTTGAGCCACGCGTACTCGCCAAGACCCACCTCCAAGAGACACCTCCATAGACCCTCCGCACCACATTCTTAAAGATCGGTGACCTCAAAGTAAACAAACCCCAAAGCAAGCAAACGTTTGGCGCACCAGGATGTGACGTCGCACAGGGGTGACACGCAAACATAGATGGCACGCCACACACACACACACCCACCAGTTATTCTTCCAACAGTCCCTCGTACATATGTCCCTGCGTAGCCGGCCACATGCGCGCCGAGGCTGTAGCCAATCATGTGTACATTCTGCAAGGACAGCTGCTGCTCATCCTACAGGGTGGATGGATGGGAGGGAGGGAGAGAGAGACACACACTTCAGACCCTAAGCTGCTACAATGAAAAGACCCTACACGCTGCTGGGCTTTAGACAATGGCCGTATAACCAAGCCATTCGCTGGATCAGATGTGAAGCCAGACTACATTTACGCGACCGCATAGTCGCCATCTGTCCAAGTTGGCTTCCGTGAGAAACGATCTTTGTCTATGCTTACAACTGCGGCGGCCAGGCCAAGTCAATGCTTACCATCGTGGCCTGGTTTCACAACTTCTAAATGTGTCGTTTGGTTTACACCCCCACAAAGTACTAAACATCCCCCACATCACTGCTTTGTGATGTGGGGGATGCCAAATTAAAAGACGCAGCATTTCTGCATATCAAAGACAGTTTTATACTGGACATTTTGGCACGTTGGCATTTAAAACTAAAAAAATATAGAAAACTACAGTAGATCAATAAATTGACTGCTAAATGGTGACCAGTATATAAATAAATTACCTATTTAATGGTGTCTAGGACTACCTACACATTTTGAGGGGGATGCTTGACTGAAGAATATAGGAAATTATTGCATCGCAGCCACAAATGGATGTTCCGTGCTAAAGATCACAGGGATCTTCCTGATCTAAATAAAAGATAACTCTATATAATGCCTTTGAGCAGATTGCAGGAACGAGTAGCTTCTGTGCGAGGGCAATCATGTTACAATGATGATAGGTGAATGATTGATTTGAGATAAACTTCAGAGTGTTTATTTCCAACACATTCTCATTGCAAAGTTATTGCACAACACCAAATATTTAAAAACACTATTTCAGCCACTCAAGGTTGAGGGCACACACCTGGAGCCAGTTGAGCAGGCTGGCAATGCTGTGGCCGACCTGGTGGGTATGGTTCACGGCATCAGGGTACAGCTGATGGGCCAGTGATATCCAGTCGACCACGACGACATTAGCCTCTCCTTCACGCTGCATCACAGCTGAGACCAGCTTGTGCATCCAGCTCTCCAACAGCCCGCTCATCTGAGGAGAGGAAAATCAAGTCAGTCGTTTCACTCCAAACCAATAATAGCTCTCAGACTGGGTGACCTCTCAAAGCCAACCGGGTTAACTCTTCACATGCCGGTTTGATACATTGACAGCAACTCTGTATGTGATATGTAATATGAATAAACCCTGTGTGGAAAAGCTCATGTGTTTTATTTACCGTCCAGCCATGGATTATAAGGATGGTCTTGGCTGTGGTGTTGAAGCCACACTCTTCAAGACACGCTTTTTTGCCAGGCTGTAGATAGCACCCTTCCTGGTCAAAATCTAGACTTTTACGCATGTTGTACTTGATGCCGTAATGAAGAGCGCTCTCTGTTGAAGACAGAAATTCGTTCTCTTCACCTGGGATAGATAAAATCAGATTGTCATACACACGTATGCATTTCAAAATAATAACGGAAGCAGGCCTAGGATTATAAATTAGAGTAAGCGCCCTAATGGTGGACGAGTAACCTACACACAAACACACCCCCTTCTGCCACAATCACTTGCATTAGTTTATTAATTACCCCACTTTAAAGAAGCATATGGTACAATAATGTCTCAAGTTGCATAGGCGTGGCCCAACCTTCTATTTCGTTCTAGCGGCTGTAGTCGGTAGCCTACATGTTTAACAAGTATGTTAATAATGAGTTGACCAAATTAATTAATTATGTATTAACAAAATGTATATAGCCTATATTGCATTGGCTTATCATGGAACATAGCATGCGACTTTGCTTGTGATAATCCGTTAAATTGAACAATAACCCAATTTTAGGTTATTGGTCGCACGTCAATAAAGCCAGAAGGTGGGCCTGTGCGCAGAAAATAAAATAATAAATATAAAAAATACACGGTCTGCTAAACATCAGTCAAATAGAAGACGTGGCGTTGTCCCTTTGAATGTATCATGGTTAACCACAAAGACACGTAATCGCTTGATATCCACTACTACGTTATCATTTGTACAATTGTTCACAATAGAATTACAATTTCATTATTGGCTATAAAGCGAAGGACTCAGTGCGCGATTAACCACGAAGTCGGAAACTTAAACGTAGCTAATATTTAGCTAAATTAGATAACACGGCGCAATCAGCACCTTTTAAGGTGTAACTCGGGCTTTTACGAACAGTAATACTAACAGTTTAATACATGAATTAACGCTCAACGGGCAACGTTACCTTTAAGAACAGCATTCTCCACAAGCTCAGACGCGAAGAACCTGGCCACACAATGCAAGAAGATCCATAATGTAAGGGTTATACTGGTCATTTCCAAGCCACCAAATAAAAGTGGGAAAATCTTTCTTTGTGTTAATGCCAGGGACTATTCACAATTGTGGTTGGGTGAGAGCTTGCGTGCGTGTAGTCCAAACGGGTGCAAGAGAGCCTGTGGCGTGACCGAGGCAGGGCTGCGGGAGAAATGTGTGAACACGCATCCAGTGTCTCATTAGAGTTTTAAATAGTTAGTCGTTTTAGTCATCTGATCATCGGCTGATGTTTCTGCGATGCCATTGGTCCAACCCCCGTCTGTTTAAATTTAAGGGCGTGGCAATGTGTGAATGAATTCGTAGTAAATGGTCTTGTGTTGTAGATCCTGGTGTGCTGTTCTGACGTACGTCGAATATGTTTGCCCTAATGTAACCTGTGGTAGCAGCCCATGCGGCATCTAGGCGAATTAATCACACGTTAAATATTCATCAACACTAATAACTAGAATAAACTAGAAGCTAATTATTGTTACCGGCACATTTTTTCTCTCTCTCTTTTTTCTTTTTCTTTTCTTTTTCTTTTTTACTTTTCAATAAACCTAGCTGTCCTTTACCACGAGAACCCCTAAGACATTGTACCCCCCATATCACCGTTCATCAGAATATTTTAAAGGGTTACTTTTGTCGTAGTAGTTGTGTCGGAGGAAGGGGTGATTACCTCATTCAATCAGAAACAAATGCGCTGTCGTCCACTTTGGCTCTCTGCCAGCCCATCATGGACCAGTTTCAGTTGAATACTAGGTTCACTCATGCAAGGTCTTGGCTACAATAACGCTTCTGTTTGTTTACATACATAAGCTTCCACCGCACAGCATGAATTTACACCTGCCACCATAACTAATAGTCATACCCGTTGACTTCAAAGGTGATCAAGGATTCCTCTCATAAAAAGTACCGGTCTTTGCAACCGCTTGAAAGGAACCCATCAATCAAATATCTAGTTTTTTGTTAACACTGTAGCATAAATATATAACATGGTCATCTAAAATAGAATCTGTTGAATCAGCAAGAATTAACTGTAGACATAACTCTGAGACAGCAGACAATATGTTTGTCTGGTCTGTCGAACAGAGCCATAACTTCAGAGACTGGCATTTGATAGTCATGGTCAGTAACTAACTCGGTCAGCAGGATAGAATCAATTCCAGTTTTATTCTGCTGAATGCTGACATGCCCTGCTTTTGCGCACCAAGGTCAGAATACTAGTCTATCTTAGCTACAACAACGAGATGCTGTTTAAATATGTTTACATTACAATCACGCAAGCATCCATTTCCATTACCCTGCAGGCATAAGGTAATGGGGCAAAATGGAAAACGTTGGTAGGCCTAGATATTTATAGTGAAAAACTATGACAATATTTGGCATTTGCACTGTACTGTTCTGTAGTAGGCAAAGACTGTAAACACGAGACAATTGCGCCTCCAAGTGGTCGATGCCAACAGTGCAGCTGCCAGTGACACAGCAGGAGGCGGTGGGGGCAGTGTGCCAGACCGGATCCTTCGTTGGGGAAGAGGCCAGGGACAGCCAACCCCCGGCTTCTCTTCTCGTTAGCCAACAACATAATTACGTTTTGCAAGCAAAGGAGCCCGAACAAGGGCCTGTATCCGTGTCTGTAGGATGTCCCGCCATGAAGGTAAGAGTCGGTGTTCACATTGGATTACAAACATTTCGATTTACGCTGTAGTGCTTATCAGAATGTTGCTACTGTGACGCTAGCTAAACGCTGCTAGTCTGTTTTGCAGCTCATCCCAGTTCATGTTGGCTAACGTTAGCATTGGTATTAGCAGAGCAGTGCGGGCTCTGTATCTAGTGGGTTGGACACGTACGGCGACCCCAAAATGCGTTTTGAACCAGCGGGCATTTCAGCAGTGTTGAGGTTGTCAATAACGTAGACAGGTGTTGCTCAAACAGTGCTGACAAATAAGCGGAAGGTGCTAGTTTAGCTGACTATGTTACTCAGCTAACTGTAAATAGGTTAGCCGGGTTAACGTTAGCATGTTGGTTAGCCCGGGGGAGTGCCTACATGAGAAACATTGAGCAGCCACCAACTAAAGTAGTGCTGTTGCTGCGTTTTAGATCCCCATAACGTTCGCGGTACTGTAGTAGGCTACTACTAGTAGCTAATTCTATGCTGTACCGTACAGTATCTGCTGGCTGTTACTGCAACACTTAACGTTTACTAACATTAAACTCGTCCTTGTGAACGTCCCTATGTAGTTAACACAATGAAGTTTGTCATGTTAACATCATGAAGGTCCGCCAACAACGAACTTCGTCATGTTATCATCGCTGGTATGCTGTCTCTGTAAAGTTACCGTAGTCATGACACAGTCAACCTAGGGCTTCTGGGTTATTGGCTGTAACATTAAGTAATTCATAGTAAGCAAAGGTTGAGTGTCGTTAGGCATCTACTGGCTTTACTGTCATCAGTCGGGAATTGTTTTCTGACGTCCTAACTTGATTGGATAACACACAGAAGCTTCTGTATCAGCTAAGCCAACTACTTGTCTGTTGCCAGCACAGCAGGATTTCGTTGGCACTTGCAAGTCCGATCTAGCTTTGAATGGTCATATGAGGTTTCAACTGCCTAGTGTCATGCAATACACCCTGGGTGCGACTGTTGTAGTCAATCAAGAATGGCTTTCACTTGAACATAGTCACTGGCTGGACATATTGGTTACCTTTCTTTGCAGCACATTATAGATCGCTAGCTCTTGGTGCTTCTGCGTTTAAATCGGTGTCAATGTTTCATAAATATTAGTATTGTAATATAATGTAAGATACTATTACAATGTAGTATGTTTATAGGGCTTTATCCTCCGTGCTCTGTTACTGTATTGCTGTCTAATAAATCGATCGTTTGGGAGATATTTGTGCTATGGATAATAATTAAACTTTCACGTAGCTATTCCAAATATTAAGAAAATAAATCAAAATGATTAACAGTAAGGTGAGACACATTCCACATGCCATGTTGGAATTTAGCTGCAAGGCTGTTCAACAGGACAATATCCCATCTACTAAGGTCACTGATCTCTGCTGCCTGTCCATAGGTGTGAGCTGCGATGCGTGTTTGAAGGGGAACTTCAGAGGACGGCGATACAAATGTCTAATCTGCTACGACTATGACTTGTGTGCATCGTGCTTCGAGAGCGGCGCCACGACGACGAGACACACCACCGAGCATCCCATGCAGTGTATATTAACCCGGGTGGATTTTGGTAAGTGGTAACTCTAAAGGTATACTCAGCGACTGTCAAGTCAATTTTGCTTATACGTCCTTTAATCACATTACATAAGCTGTAACTTAGTTTGTTATTTGTAATTGATCGTAAGCTAGTACACATTTAGTCAGATTCAGCTCAAATCTCTTCATGGTCCACCAGCTGCCTGTTCAGTGTGCGTGATGAAAAATAATCTGGTGTTTCTACACAGCCCTGGCTCTGTATATGGGTACACAAGCAAAGTGGCGCACCACTACCCCAGCCGTGGCAATGTGTGTCCAACGTGTTGCGGGCGTAACTTCTGAGGCAGCACCCTATTGCATTGAAGGGAGACGTGTTTTGCTCCAGTGTTTTTAGTATTCACCATTCACGTGGCTTTTAGAGGAGGGCGTCGTTAGAAACGCAGCATTTCTGATCTGATGCGTCTTCAGCAGCCCAATCAATACAGTCAACTAGATTGTCCTGCAACATCTCGACAGATGTGTGTTGGAGTCGCACTTTATTTATATATATATATATATGTCGTAGCTGGACATCTATGGCGTCTGGGACCTAGTGTTTTGAACACTATATGCAAATGTTAAAGAAACAAATTAAGCAGCACACAGTGCAAAAGAGAGAGCTTGACTACCTTTTGTATTTTGATCTCTGAACAGATCAGACAATAGAAACAAGTGCGGTGGCTTATATGCATGTCTATAAAACAAACTATTTATTAATAATGCCATCCAAACTGTCATTATTCCCACCATATGTCGCTGGCGTATGACCTGTTCATCTCTTGACGTATACTATTTGTGTTGTAAGTCATTTTGTGTGAAAGCATCTGCCGAATGTCGTACATATAAAACATAGCCTTTAAGGGACTTACTGGATTTCTGCTCAAAACTGTAGAGAATTAATGAGCGAAGCCGCGTGGTCCCTGACCGGCTGAAGTAACTAGTGTAGCTCTACACGGCACTGTACACTTATTCTGTGCTCTGGCAGTGTGTCATAAGGTGTTATCACAATGTAAATCTCCCTCCCTCTCTCTTACCCCCCCACCCCTATAATGAACACTTTTGCAAGTGATTCAACAAAAATGATAGTTCTGTTGCATAGAGTCTCTTCCCTGTCATTTGTAAATATGACCTTTCAACCTATAGTAGACAGTTACAACAGTCTATTTATGTTTGTGTGTGTGTGTTCCCATCCAGATCTGTACTACGGTGGAGAAGCCTTCTCAGTGGAGCAGCCTCAAGCCTTTACATGTCCGTACTGTGGCAGGATGGGCTACACGGAGGCCTCCTTGCAGGAGCATGTGGCAGCGGAGCACACTGAAACATCCACGGAGGTGGTGAGTTGGCCTCGCTGCCCGCTGCACGCTCACCATACGCAGTGGAATCCAAAGTATTTTTAGAACGCCGCGTGTTGTCCTTGTGAGCGCATTGTGAAGTAGCATGCCAAGCATATTCACGATGAAGGTCTTAAAGCAGATGTAGTCTGTGCTGAACGTTGTCTAGATGGCCACAATTAGGTCATTTGGCTGGTCTGACGTTTGAGTGTTGTGAAGGGGGGCTAGGAGTCTTGCTCAAGGAGGTTCTGTAACAAAGCCCTCTAATTATCTAAATAACATCAGAACGACATTTAAAGCAAATGTAAAGTGAGAAACATCTGGTATTTTACTGACGCGGTAAAACAATCCCAAGTTGGCAAGCTCTATCATTTGTGGAACTACTTGAGAAACGACCGCTGTCGAATGAGGGATTTGATTTTAAACAAATATATAAATCGCTGGCTGGGCCAAAGTGCACACACTTGTACCTACCTGTGTTTACATACTGTGTTTAGATACTGTGTGTACATAATGCCATTATTTATTTGTATTTCTTTGCCACAGATTGCTCCTGAGATATACTTTAGTTGATATTTAGCAGCCTATGTATTGTGTGATTTTAATATACAGTCTGTTTTGCTCTTATTGTTCCTTATCTTGTTCAGATCTGTCCCATATGTGCAGCACTGCCTGGTGGGGACCCTAACCATGTGACAGATGACTTCGCTGCTCATCTCACACTTGAACACAGAGCACCTAGAGACTTGATATCCTTTTTACAGGCAGCTGACCTCTACAATGTTTGACTTGTCTTGAGGGTGTAAATCATTTTTGGCTGAATTCGGTCTTTTCCTTTTGAAAGTGGATTGTCTAGGCTTGTTTGACATGCTTGTGTATATTTTTGAAATTGTATTTTGAAAAGGCCATATATGTAGTATGTACAAGCATGATACCTGAGTACTTTTAGCAGTCATTCCACTGTTATCGGTTCAGATTCAGATGAATTTATTCCGATTCATTGGTTCAGATTTCGCTTAGAAGTGTATCTGCTGCACATGATTGGAGGAGTACAGACACCAAAATCACAAAAAGGCCAGTGGTGATAATTAAGATGATTTTTATTTTTATTCAGCATACATGTATCTACATAGCCTTGTGAGACCATTCTGAATTTACAAGCTCAGCACGGCGGTCTGGTGTCGCTCCTATTCAACACTTAAATAACACTCAACACAGTGTTGGGTAATAGAACCATTGGGTTTATGAGTTGATGCCGAGAGCAAGTGCCTGTTCACGTGATCATCTAGTGGATCTTGTTCTGATGTGCTCAGGGTGCTTTGGTTGACATCCACAGGCCCCGCCCCTCACCCTAACCCTGGACCAGGCCCCGCCCCTAACCCTTACCCTGGACCAGACCCCGCCCCTAACGCTTACCCTAGGCCTGGCACCGCCCCTAACCCTAGGCCAGGCCCCGCCCCTAACCCTTACCCTAGGCCTGGCACCGCCCCTCACCCTAGTGGTTTTAAATGGCGTTTCCAGAATATCATTTTTATAAAATAGCAACTTTTAAACTTTATGTAATCACACAAAAGTGTTAATTTGTCAACAAGACAACATGCTCTATGATTTGTGAGCAGACGCATCTTGCAGATCACATTTTGTTGTCTTTAGTTTGTTTTGGACTTGAGCAATGTCTCTCAGAAGAAATCTTTTATGGAATGTTTTAGAAGCTGCTGCTTTGATCTTCATGAGGTTTTTTTTTTTCTCCCCTTTCCCAGTACAAGGCTGTAAAAATGTAATTGTGCATCCTGATATATTCAAAGCACATCATTATACAGTATCGTTTTTATAGATATCGCCAAGGCCTAGTCAAGTACATTATTATGAAAGTTGCTGTAGGTAGGATTTTTTATATATATATATATATATATATATATATATATATATATGTATATGTATATGCC
>JAODOY010034169.1:0-21509 GCA_025399855.1 Forbesichthys papilliferus | reverse complement strand
AATTAATTTCTTTTTGATACTAATTAATAGCTGTCAGATTGGTTTGATGACAATAGCCGCAGTTGTATACTCTCTAATATGTAAGAAGCCACTAAACATGACCATATAGCTTATAATGCAACACAATTTCCCTCATAATATTTTGCTACTTTGCTAGAGTTTCTTTCATATATGTCAAGACATTTGACTAAAAGTCCACTATCTTGCAGATTTAGGATATGACTAGTCATTCTACAATTAACTCATGAAATCTTTAAATAAATTAATAGTATTTGCTACTATACATCATGATTAAGAGAAGGTAATAACAGGAATAAACATAAGTAAAAATCTGGTATTTATGTAAATCCATTTATGTGTGCTGCATACAGTACTACATGTATATGAGTAAACACATGAAATGTGGTTTATACATATATTGAGTATGGTCACATATTGTTTATATTATATATTATTATCATCAAACATAGTGTTGTTTTACTACTGGTCTAAAATCGTTAGTATTTTAATGTTTCATAAAAGAACAATTCATATATTTATTGCATTTTGCTTTAGTAAACATGGCTATTGCATACTGCTTCCTTTTATGAACTTATGAACTTGCACATAAGCGTTGTGTGTGTATGCGTGATGCGTCTGTGATGCAGAGGCCGAAAGCCCAAGACACATTTCCCTACGGTACAATAAAGTATACCTTACCTTACTTTAATTGTAATGGCCAGGGCTGCGCATCCCTTTTCCGGATTTGCCTCTCTGGTGTGTGTACCGGCTGGAGGTGGAAGCCCTTGCTCCCAGCGCTCCACACGTACAAACAACGGATTGCTCCCAGTGGTGTGGGTGTGAGGGCATATAAGGGTGGAGGACTATTTTCAGTTTGTGGGTCATTGTTTGTGTTAGCTTTGTTAGATCTGTTTGTAAATGTTTTTAAAATTAAAAATATAATAGTATCTTATGGTTATTCAGTAACATTGGAGGGTACAGATGTTGAATTTTGATTTCAGTATGTGTTGGTTATCTTTGTTGTTTGACGCCCATCTTGATCAGGACACTCCTGTAAAAGAACATTTTAATCTCAGTGAGTACATTTCCTTCCTGGTAAAATAAAGCTTTAATAAAAAAAAATATCAGAATAAAAAAAGATAAAAAGATAATTCACTAGAGGATTTTCATCACCAACGGCTTTCGGCTGTGCTTTGACACATCTCAGCTGCTCCAGAGGACTACAGCATTCATATCCCTCCGCCATCTACTCTGCATCGTCTCGCTTCTCCACTGATGTGGATTAACCCCATATCCATCTCATCTCTCCTGAAATACTCTGTAGCTGAGCTGTTACATCTCAAGTCAAGGTCCTACATCACCCCCACCAGCTCTGCTTGATCACCCTGAAGTTCTCTGTTTGCCGATATATGCACCGTGGTTACACATTCAGCAGCAAAAACTCTCCAACTGGTATCCGCTCCTTTTGGTCGAATCAATGCATCGTCCCTCACAAACCTCGTCCAACCCGCAGCCATCGCGCACTTTGTCGGATTCCTACAGTAATTACAAATTTGACTTACAATTAAAATAAATACATTTGCATTATTTAACATCCCTTCCCAAAACCCTACTCATCCACAATTTTATAATTGAGAACGATTAGACATTCTATCCCTAATGGAGACATGGCAACAACCAAATTCATTATTCCATCTTAATCAGGCTGCCCCATCTGGCTTTGTTTACATTTCTCAACTTCCCACCACTGGACGCAGGGGGAGGGGTTGCCGTTCTCTTGTGTGACATTTTGAAAGCCAGATGTGTTGGTGTACCTGCTTATACTACATTTGAATGTAGTTTTTAAACTTCCTGGGTCACAACCTATGATTGATATAACTATATATAGACCTCCCATACTATCTGACATGTTTTGAACAGAATTGTCATCACTATTTGCTTTGATTAGTGCCATGTCCCACAATGTACTGCTTGTAGGTGATTTTAATATTAATGTTGACAGAGCAGCCAGCTGTTCATTTGCTGCTGATTTCATGTTGTTGCTTGAGGACCACGATTTCATCCAAATGTCACTTTCCCCACTTACAACAAAGGTCACATTAATGATCTAGTCTGCTCCACTGGTGTTTCTCCTGACAATCTCATGAGGGATTGCTCCCCATATCTGACCACTAATCTTGTTTGAAATACCTGCCCCCCTCCCAAAGAAACGGCTCAACCGGACCATCACATTCAGAAACATAAAAAAACATGAATCCTTCTGATCTCATGAGCGTGATTGACACATACCCCTGTCCCACTTCTCTGTCCCCCCAGGAATTCATTACAATGTCTACCTTTCCTCTGCTCTGGATACCCTCGCTCCCCTCAAACCCGCTCAGTCTCCTTCACCCACACTGCCCCCTGGTACACCCCTGAGCTACGGCAGCTTAAAGCTGCTGGACAGCGTCTTGAGCTCTGTACAAGAGGATTGTGCAAGAATCTCACTCACAAGCGTACCTGGTTCACCTCTCAAAGTGCAACTGCCATTTCCACAGCCAGATCTACAGTACCTACAACTCTGACATAATCAAATATGATAAATACATCATACAATCGCTCTCCACCCCTGCTGAGAACCCATCCTGCATAAACACATCATTGGACTCCACCTATACCTCCTGCCTCTCTGACTTCACTCTGGACACTGAAAATTCCATTACTGAAATCCTGCTCTAAACCCCAAATCTTCTACCTGCCAACGTGATCCCATGCCCACTATCCTCATCAAAACATGCCTTCCCTCCATCTCTCACCTGCTTACTGACACTATTAATTATATCGCCACCATCCGCGTTGTGCCCCCCACCCTGAAAACTGCAGATGTGACACCCACAGTCAACAAATGCTGACCCCAATGACCTGAAACATTTTCTCCCAATCTCCAATCTTCCTTTCCTGGTGGTGGCCTCTTAACTCCTCAACCATCTAAATTCCAACAACCTACGATGGTGTTGTCTTGCTCTTATTCCCTCCACATTGCTCACATCACCATGAACCACTGGATTGTTCATTTTATGGTCCATTGGAATAACAAATAAACACTGCCTGTGAGTCCTAGATGCTGCGGAACCCTGGAAAGACAATGACCATTTATGACATTCCAGAGAGGATCTCCACACCCATTTGCAGCAACAACTCTAAACATTCAGGCAGGGTTTAGGGTTAGTGAAATCCAACCTTTCAATAGGGAGGTTTATACAGAGTCTGAGTTTGCACCAGCAAGTGTCACTGACCAACCACTGACTGGCCAGAGCACTGCCCCTCCACCTACCTGCAGAACTTTAAAGCAGTTGCGTCCTTTCCAAAAAGCTGGATCGTGCACAGGTGGAACAAAACTCAAATGTAACAGTGTGATCTTGACGGACACACCCGAGAAAGCTATGTTGGAGTATAAGAAATCTGTGCAAAAACAAAAAAGGTTATGCACATCTAAATGGAGGATGTCTTGTAAGAAAGATTAAGATAAAGATAAAAAAGAGGTGTCCACTTTCTCAATCGTCTGAGGATGAGGACTGTTTCTGCTTGGCGTGCATGTAGCCTTATGCAAACAGCAGATCCAGAGAGATGTGGTTTCAGTGCCCTGTATGTAACCAATGGGCCCATGATGAATGCACACGGGCTCCCAACATACAACTGCCAACACTGCATTCCTGCTGCTCTGCCAGTGATTGATTTATATTTGAATGTTAACTTCAAGTTCTCAGGTTCAAGGTTTTTTCCGGGTGCTGAATTATTAAATGTATACATTTTTCAAATAGAATGTTGTTATTGTGTGAAGTTGCCTACTTGTTGCATAATTATTATGAGATGAGTGAATGTTCACAACATAGTCCTATCCCAGAGATGACTATATTGCTTTTAAACATGTTAAAAAATAATTGATTGTGTCTACTTCTAATAACAAAAAAAGCAATTCATATTTTTTTTAAATGTATTTAGTACCAAAACAACACATTCAAAATTATAGGGACAAACAACCCCACACGTGACTCCGCAACGGGGTTGGTTGCAACACGGTGTCAGAGCGCAACTAATCGCTAATAAAGAAAATATTATAAAAATGTACAATAAACAATATACCCGTATTGTTTTAGACCCAAGTTTTTCAAATAATGGTGAACTTACTGTTCTATGATGAGCCAAAGCTGAGAAAAATGCACAGGAATTAAAAATGTGACAACCATACCTGGTCTCCCCTATTATTTTACACTACGTTACCATTGATGTGTTTGTCTAGTGTAATAGTGTATGCTAGGCTAAATGACATAAAGTTATAGTTTATGATAATGCTTTTACATGTGCTGTGCCATTAATTTCATAGCCAATGCTGTTCCGTGTTATTGATGTCCCTCGTATAACTCTGGTCAGTGTTATCTGAAGACTGCAAAACATTATTGACCAGCTAGTCTTATCTTATCATTGTTTTAGTATAGGTAATAATGATGATACATTTGAGGATCTAGTGCTATAACAATACATTTTGTGTAGCTGATGCACATGATGCCAGTGCAGTTGCTATTAGGTAAAGAAACGCCTGCCTAGGGTAATTATTTCAGCCAGTAGTGTAATACAATTTAAAAAATAAAACGGGTTGGGAGCAACATTGGGCGGGCACTTGCACAATTATGTGCTTTTTAGACGACTTGGCTCAGCCTTTCAGCGAAAACTCAGTTTGTACAACCTTTCATTGTCAATGTCGTTCAAGTCAATGGATTAATTCTGTAGGACTTCGCTAGCAAGCTATTTTGGCAAACCCATGCGTAAGATTCATATATTTTCCTACCATGTGATATGTGTTCAACGCTTCAGGAGTTTTTGAGCATATTTATGTTAAAAAATATCTTTACGTCCATTCTCTTACTAGTAAATTAGGATAAGACAACCTACAGTGTTTTAAATATACTGTATTGACCTAAGCTCTCATTGCATAATAGCTCCAATAATGTCCATGTCTTCACCTTTAGTACCAGTCTGTTTTTGTTCTGTCATGTCTTTCTTGTTGTTCACACCCCAATTGTACCTCATTATACATCATTGTACCTTGATTGTAAAATGCAACCATTTATTACCACTGTTCTTAGTAGACCCAACTCTGTTTTCTCTGGGAGTATAAAAGTTAGTGAATAATTCCATTCTGCAGAAGCATTTTACAAAGCTTGTGTTTTCTCCCTGACCTTGTACTGAATATATTCCATTAAGACAACTCAGAGGTGAATTATTTTCTGCAACAATTTAGGCAGTGAAAGCATTAGACTCAAATAATCACTTCCAAAAGGGCCTCGCACACACCTCGTGCTCGGGCCCTAAACATTTTTTTAAACATATAAATACATACATACATTTATACAATACATTGTGTTAAAGAGAGCATTACTTTTTGTAATGGAAATCCCAGCTGCTCTGGACTGACGTGCCAAGTCAAACCAAATCAACCAAGCCAGCACATGTATTGTAAACACCAGTAGACAGCTGGGATCGTGCATATAGTTTGTAATTGCCGGTGTGGATCCACTGCAAGTTATTGAATGCAATCGTCCATGCGTAGTGTTATTGTTTTGATGGTTGAAACAGCTCAGCCCAGATTTAACCGACACAATGCTCTGCATGAACCGGACGATGATTTAAGATATTCCCGGAAACATATGATAGCTTACCATAAGCAGAAAAGTGTTTGTATGGCAGATGGGGAGGCTCACCCTCAAAAGATCATTGGCACAGTTCAGAACAAACATGTCTGCTCATGTGAAGATGCATCCCCCAAAATGCCTAAAAGGATATACAACAACTATTGCATCAGTGACTTCATGTCTCAGTGTCCTCTGCATGCTCCCTGCTAAGTTTGCAAAGTCACAACTTTGGTTTTCTGTACCCTAACCTTCCAGTTTTGTAATTGTTATACAGCGGCAATGGAAGAAGTAAACAGTAATACAAATGAAGGAATAGAAGACAGCATTATACAGTATAATTCATCCGTAATTCTTTCAGGGCCATCTGATTTCCAAAGAAGTTGGGATAAAGGGGTAAATAATATACAGTAGATCATAGATTTTTATAGATATTTCACATTACTACAGAATAGAGTAATTTGTTTTCTTTTGCAATAAAATGGCCATGTATGTTAAGAGAACTGTTATTTCCATGAATAACACATTTTTTAAAAATATTTTTTAAATTTACATTATTCTCCAAGTTAGCATTTTTATTTTTACTAAAATAAATGTTTCCATTCAAAGGTTCAGATTGCCTTCAGAATGCTGACCAATGCCTTCAGGCTAGTGATCAGAAGTATTCCCAACATATCCAAGATCTTATCTTAATGAATTCCCGTTGATCCCGTTATCCAAAATAAACTAGATGATCCTATCTACCTACAAACGTCTACATTCTCCATCACAAGAAAAGAACAAAAAGAAATCACTCCTCCTAGGGTATTTCCGAAGACCTACAGTGTGCTATTACTGTTCTCGTAGCTCAATACAAGATCTATGTGACAGTGAGATTCAAACACTGACACAGTGAGAGTGTCCTGTATTTAGACAGGAGGTTGCTTTTCAGCAAGCACAGGCATATCAGTGTCATGCTGGGAAGGGGAGGAGAATAAATTTAAACTATTCACTGCCAGAATGTCTTTCTTTC
Organism: Forbesichthys papilliferus; assembly: GCA_025399855.1. Classification (NCBI taxonomy): domain Eukaryota; kingdom Metazoa; phylum Chordata; class Actinopteri; order Percopsiformes; family Amblyopsidae; genus Forbesichthys; species Forbesichthys papilliferus. The sequence continues at coordinate 14,831 of JAODOY010034169.1, read as the reverse complement.
ACTTTTCCCCCTGAACAATGGTCTTTATATTTGGAAGTGTGTGCATGTGTGAAAATACAGTTAATACATTGTCAGTGGCAGAGAATGCAGGGTTCAGTGGAGTGTTAAGTTAGATCTGTGAATAATTGCATGTAGCAGAGCTGTGCTTAGAGCTGACCTTGGTGCTGAACATACATGTACTGTATATGGACTGCAACCTCTCCATGTTCAGCATCTGTCCAGGGTGCTGAAGAGGATACATTAGATCGATTTGCTTACATGCTAAATTACATACAAAGTGAACATGAACATTTGTATAAATGACATGTTTTGGGGGAGATAGAAGTCACAGTGCCCTGTTTTCATTTCCATTGTGCTCTATGGAGTCTAAACAGCAAATATCCTTAACACTCAAAACTGAAGTATGCCGATTAGATTTTGTTAAAAATAGATTGCCTATGCTTTCTCATTGGTCTGCTGAGAACAGCCACGTGTTGTTGACAATTTGTTCACAACTGACAGTTAAAAACAAATTACCATCTGTATTATTATGTATATTTTTCAGCCTTCCTGGTAATGAATCAAATTAATTATAGGGTGCTGATTTTCTATATTAGACATAGAGCTATAGAGTAAGTACTTGTAGGAGAACCATTACACAAACTGTCCAAACATTTTTTCCAATAAAAAAAGAATGAAAACATCTGCTTATACATGATCTTACTTAGCCCAAATGACCTCGCTCTAATCCTATCTATTTTGTCTTTGACTTGACTCTAGCCCTGTAAGGCCTGTGGTTATAAAATTACAACATCGCAGCTCTACACAAAACAATTTATTTTTATTTTTGGTTTTGAAAGACTACATTTACTATCCAATGGCAAGACGATAGGACCCATTGGCTGTGTAAATAAAAAAATTAAAATGTGCAATTATGTTTTTTGGAGGGCTAAGTGATGGCTGTGTGAAGCTGGAGAATGTGACAATACAAGTATTATGTGGATGTCAGTGAAACGCTAGGTATCCATCCCTGAACCTGTGTAGGTGAAGCAACCCCTTTGATTCAGTGAGCATAACACAAGACAGGGATTTCAAAAGAAGTAAGTCAGCTATAAAATGCAGGCCATCTAGTATTGATGGCCTGGGGTCTTTCATCAGCAGAGTTACTGCTGTCAACCAAATCACTCTTTGCCTCGCCCCAAAGTTTGATTGAAATGCAGCCAGTCAGCTTAAAACATGATAATCTAGCAACACAGCAGCAGCAAAGATATTGTATATTAAAGTAGTATGGTTTAATATAGGTTCCTTAAAGTGTCATCTGTACAATCAACAAGTTCCTACCCCAAGGCAAGTTGTAGTGTCCTTTAAGTTGTGTTACTTACTGCACACACAGTAAATAATACTGTCCACACAGCAACAGACAGAAACTTACCTAACCTATGTATACATACGTTGGTATGTATACACAAAACCCACAAAATGCTGTTAGATATGATATAAGTGCCTGACTACTTTGGCAAGGAGAAGTTGACAATACCTTCACGGTTAAAGTAGACGGAAAATGTGAAAACCAATCACATTTTATAGCTGCCTTTTTGTCGTGGCTGCTGAGACAGTACTGTCACTTGATTTGGGTACACGTTGTAACATAGCAACAGGTTGGACTCCTCTGTTTAAACAAGGTGAGAACAGAATCAGTAATGGTGTTCCTTGCCAAACCCCCAAAAATACTTTGGACATGAGCACTGATGTAGTTTCTTGGCTTTCAATACAAGACAAACGTCTCCTATTTACACAGTCCCGTGTCACCAACAGATGGTAATGCCTGAATTAGAAAGTAACAAGAAAGTAACAATACATTACTATTGAAGAAGTTAGGAATATAATGCATGATCCAGTCTTTGTACCTTGCTAAACAAACTGAAATATGTTGGTCTACCCAGCAGCTTAGTTCATTTCAAATGGCATTTGTTTGGTTTTCTGTCATCAATCACACCCAAAAAGCACTTGGGCTTTTCTTCGGTTTGACATTTCCTATTTAAAAAATGCAAGTCTTCTTTTATTGCGCAGCAATATTTATATTGTTCCCCCCACATAGATGTGACATGTGGCTTTAGTGGTAAATAAATGTAACATTTAATGGTGTTAATTAATGTGATGACGGAACACTGAAACAGCAGCCTTAAAAATGAATTAGTTGTGTGTATTTCTCAGGAATATAGAAAATAGACTATACAAAAGAAATCCTGTTTTTCTTTTACATGTGGATACAAATGTAATTGGAGACCTCATCTGAAAACATAATGTGTTGTTTAATACGACTGATATTTACAGGTTTGGGTCCCACACAATCAGTGGCACCGCACATAGGAATAAATTATATTGACAAGAAGGTACAGTTTTTTCTTTAGAATACATCCACATCTACATGTTTGCACTAACACTTCTTTTTATTTATTTGTTTGTATTACAAGGTGACTTTTATCAAGTGTGTAGGTGGCAAATTATTATTTTTTTTTTTTTAAAGATTAAGATTTCATTCATTTATTTATTTATTTGTATTTATTTTTATTTTATATATATATACACACAAATACATATATTCATATACACATATACATATACACACATATATATATATATACACATATACATATATACACACATATATATATATATATATATATATATATATACACACATACACATATACATACGTATGTAGGCACTTACACTTCTGAACACTACACAAATGGCAGTTCTCGACTGCCTTCCCTAGAAAAGGTTTAATTATGTGTAGGGACATAGTGTCATATATATACAGTATATATATATATATGATGATACATGGCGATATGTTGCAATCTTCTATCCCACAGGTCTTGAAACCCTATCACAGCATCAGCAAGGGGTGGCTTCACAGAGTAATAAACCTCTATGTCGGAGCCATTTTCCTCCCAACAAAATGAAACACAAGACACAAGTCATGTTAGCAGCCCAAATGCACACAGCAAGCATGTACTTTGAGGAAAGGAGACATAGGCGTAATTTATTAGCACTAGATTCATATGGAAATTGTCGAATTAAACGCTGAGAGCGTGTCTAAGACATTCATCTGAGAAAGGTGTCACAACTGGCGTTTTATAGCATTTCTCTGCTCAAGACAAGGGGATTTCAAACAGGACAATCTCACAGCATGTTTACACAAGTTATTGTCACTGACCTGCATAGAGAAATACACTTACAGTACAGCTGGTCAACAGCCAGACTTTAATCAAAAGTCATAATGTGTCTATATATATATATATATATATATATATTTAAATATATATTAATTATACTAATAATAATAATAATAATAATAATAATATAATATTATATAATTATAATTATATTATTAACATACTGTAAATATAGCATAACAACATAAAAGTATATTGTATAGTATGTTTTTTTTTTACTGCACAATGGCAACATCTGCAGAATGGTGCAGTATACATCAACTAAACCATCTGAAAATCATATAGTGAGTGATTTATTCTTGACTACTGAATGTAAGAAAATACTGTGAACTGATAACTAAGGTTTAAAAACATGTGGTGGTGCTATTATACTGTAGCTTGGTGTGTTTGCATACTAAGGACATCATGGAAAGATATACAGAGGATAAATGCTTCTCTGGACCCTTGTATTCCTGTGTAGTTGTTAAAGGCTGCCTTAGGTATTTTCTACTGCAGTTATGTATTACAGTACAACAACAACAACACAGTTCTGTAGCTGTCAACAATCATTCTGTGTCTCTGCACCAGGTCCCACAAAATTTGATTGCCACCAGTGTGTTGTCTAAATCATCATAGGGTAACTTGTGTATATAGATGAGAGACCGCTATAAATGAATGTAAGCTGCGGCTGGGCCACACCTCAGCCCCCTACCTCTGACCCCCTGCCAATACATTGCTCAACAAACCTATGTACAGTATCAATCTGAAATTACTCAAAAAAGACAGTTGCTACTCTACCATGCTTTGAAATCTTTCGAAATGCTTTTGTTTTGACAGACTTAGACACTTTTCTAACTCCTCAAAAAGTCAAATAATGACTTGCATGTTGTTTTACATAACCTAACATGTTATTGACATTTTAAGCCCATACCTCTACTCACCTAGTTCTGAAACGTGGTACACATTGTATGCCCCTGCCCACGTAAAGAAAAAATATGTCATGAGGGCCCTAACTTTCGTCTGAACCTTACTTTGCCTATGAGTCTGGCTACAGGTGTCTTTACCTTGCCTAATTGTATTATTTTGATGTAACTGGGATGTTTTTCTGCTTGTATCTCAATGATGATTTTTAAAAAGTAACCATTTCACGCCATAAATAGCCTTAAGAATAATGGTTTGCCTCTTGGAGGTTCCCACTTTAAATTACAAGCAGATCCAAGCTATTAGACAGGGCAAATGACATTTACTCGATGGTGGAGGGAAATAAACAAGGTCCTAATTGTACAACATTTAACGTGTTTAATCTCCAAAAAACTGTTTCAAGTGAAAGTACTTGTTACAACAATGACTTATACTAGACATAATTAGAGCAAATAGTCATTTCATTTTTCTTTTACTAGGAGCATACATGAAGGGGTTCCCATAGGCCCACCCAATATAAATAGGATTACTGTAGGATTGGGATTAGTTTTGTTATTTATTGATGTCAGTGGGATATCTGAATCCAGAGGTAATTTATAATGTAATTTGAGAAAACACAGTGTTAATGCAGGCAAAAGAAAAATGTTGTCCAATGTGTCACATGTTAACTAAAAGTACTGTGCCTATGCCGTATATGTATAATCATCATCAATTAATGTATTTTGTTTGTTTATGGTCATACATGTTATTAGTATTATTAGTATTACATTGGTATTTGCAGTTTGCCAAACCCTGGTTTGCCATTCACATACTGTACATGCATGCACCACGCACGTGAATGGCGTCAGGTGTGCAGTGTACATTGCACTCAGCTTGGTATTCCGTCAACAGCTCTTACCTTCTTGTCGTCCAGCGGCTGCTGTTGTTCTGTGTTTGCGCCTGCATAAGTGAACCCCCATGCCCTCAGCTGGTGAACACATCGCTATCTCCGTGCTGCAGTCACATTGCTTGTCTGACAAGGGACGGGGCTGACAATGAGGAGAAATCTCATTAAGGTACAAGAGAGAGACTCACACGCTGCATTATGCAATGAAGAACAGAAAAAGCCCATGAAAAACATGTTTGTTCAACAGCTTCCAGTAATAAACTGACTTTGATTAAAAAGATAAGCTGGTGCATAGAACACATTTCCCGCAGGCATGCAAAGCTTGTTGTGCTGATAATGATCTAACTTCCACTCTTTTAAATGCCATCTCAATTAACCAAAAAAGAATAATGGAATGGAAAACAAGGTGTAATGGTCGCATTTACAAGATCCTGTTTATAATCAAACCTGTGCTAAAACTGCTGAAATAAACACTGATTATGCAAATTTTACCTTTTCACACAATTAGTTGCAGTGACATTGATATTAGGTATTTTAATTTAAAATGTCATGTTCGTACAAGACAAAATACTGTGTTTGTCTTTTATTCTACTTTTATTTATGGGGGCATTTGTGTTGAGATTGCTTGTACAGTATATTTCTTTCTTATTATTATTTGGTGAGCTAAAAAACAAGGACAGTGCAAATTAAATAAAGAAAGGAAAAAAAAGTGACATTGTTTGAGATTATAGTTTATTATAATGTCTTTATATCGTGCAAAATTATTGACATTAACAGCCTAACAAAGCCTATCTAGGCTCAAAATTCACTTTTGGAAACAAATGCCTGACTTCCACATCTCTGCACTTAGCCACACCCACTGGCTACTGATTGGTCTGCCTATCATAGTGTTTGTGTGAACGCTTAAGCAAATAGGGTTTCTAGACTCGTTAAATGTAGCAAAGAGCAATGCAGGCGGAGCAAAGGATAAAGATAAAAATAGAATATCTCAGTAATCAAGCATACAGTAGTTGACTTAAAGGTAAATAAGGGATGCTGGCATTAGGTTGTTGATCAACATAAAAACAAAGACACCTCCTTCCATAGGTTGCAACAAGGTGCTCGCTCAGAAGCTCCACACACCTACATTGCATGTGCATTTGTCAAAACTGGGATAATGTAACAGCTTGTAAGAACACAGGATACGTTTTCCAAGTGCGGGAGGTTTATATGACAGCAGTGGTACAATGGAGATAGGCAGAGTCCAAGACCAACAGGGGTCAGACGATTAGCGTTGGGAGTTACAAGGGAAAATCCATACTCAGTAACGATCCATGAAACCAACATTCAAAACCGGGTAAATTGGCCGTGGATACACACCGAGCGGAACCAGGGAAACAGAGGAGACAACATGGAAGACACAGGCACACTACGACATGGTTGCAGGCGGGACCTACACCAGCCTCAAACCTAGCTAGAGGCGGGAATTCCAAATCCGACATGGGAACATTCTCCACCTCATATGGAAAAAGCGATGCACGCGGGAGGCCACATCACCCTCCAGGAGGGCAACCTCGGCATGCGGCCTCCCCGGGCAACGCACGCAGCTCAAATGGCGGTCTCCTTTGACCAAAGAGTGGCCGCATTCGTGTCACCTGTTGGACAAGAAAATATATAATCATAGGCACTCTGAGCTGGCGAGTAAAACAAAACACACACCAACTCTAAAGAGTATATACATTTTTCAATTGGATTACCATGATCGTGATCATATACCATAAGTAACAGATCGCAGTTTCTGCCAAAGGGAAGGTGGGAAAGGGAAGGTGACCTAAAGGTGGGAGCTGGAGCAAGTGGGAACCTCTGCTGAGAAATGAATACAACACAGTGTAGTGCAAAAATATGCAGTTCATAGAATGGCCACTTGAGGCTGGCTGCAAAAGGGGGTCAATCCCCATAGTTTAATATGTTAAGATGTCAGACTTTACAGCTAAAATTATCACGTTTACAGCCTTGTTCAAAAAATGGGTTTGGTCTGAATAGCTAGTCTCCCTGTTCATGACAAATGTACAGGGGGTGATTTAAAAATAAATAAATAAATAAATGAAAAATAAAAAATTATATATATATATATATAAACGGTATGAATTGATTGAATTAGAATGACTTACAACACCTTTTAATGTTATGTAGGTAGTACTTTAGAGCTATACATTTAGTGCAACTTCATATAAATGCCATAAACAAGCATCATCTATCAGTGAGTGAAAATGTAATGCTCTGTGAGAAAACCAGCTATCGTTGATTGCCCCTGCTTTATCAATTGATATTGATCATGCCCAAAGGAAGTCTGGCCAATCAGTGCCTCTTTTCCATGATTGGTTTGGAAAGTCTAGCTTGATTGTCAATGTGTGCACACAGTAAAATGTCACTTTGGCAGAGCAAGAGAGAGGAGCTTAGGAAGCAGTTTTAAGTTTTTGGACTGTTGATTCTCTAAATATTATGCTACTTACAATATGTTCCAGCTACTGTGTCTCTATTTGCAGCTCTTAGATCCTACCTACAGCATATTTACATCCAGTATGGCTGCTTTAGAATGTCTTGAAGATGTAGCATGGATGTTTGTAGCAACATTTTACTTTACAGTACACACTGCCTTTTGGAACGATGATGGGTAAAACAGTTGCCTTGCCTCTTGACCGCATCAAAGCATAAACACCTTATGTATGTGTATACTTCTTTTCTAAACCGTGACTCAGTGCCTTCCAGGCATAGCTGAAGAATATGTCGGTGTCGCTGACTTATACTCACATTAATTGGCTTGCAGTCCTTTTGTAGCTGGTGACATGTGCCACTGTGAAGAAAGAAACAAGGCAATGCCGAGCCTTACAGGCAGGGAGCCAGAAAAAGACCTATGACAAGGGGGTTATATGTGCATGTTCAGTAGACCATACGGCACCATATACTGTATACTGTAGCAGAGTGGGCGCTTCCATGTGCCTCAGCGATGTCTACGATGGCCTATACTCCCACAGAATAATTAAAATATAGCTAAACAAGTAGTTATTCATAATAATAATAATAATAAACTTTATTTGTATAGCACCTTTCATACACAATGTGCAATTCAACATGCTTTACAGTTTAAAAACATTTGAAAAACAAAGGATAAAGGGAACAAATTAAATTAAACAAAAAGAAATAAGAAACAATGGAAAACTATAGGTAAAAGCCATGAAAATAATAAAAAACACATTTGGTGGGATACTAACCCACCGGGACTCCAAACCAGGCAATAGGTGTACTTTTTAAGAGAGCCTCAAACACCCAGGTCTTCCAACCCACGTTTTCTTACTTTTTAAGAGTTAATTGGCTTGCATAAATTAATATTATTTAAATATTATTGTCTTGTTCTGTTGTATGTATCTCTTTGTGTTGCTCATATCATTTCTATGTGACCGAAACATATTTCTACTGAAGAAGTGAAGGTCAAATGAACCTCAATGTTTTCTACATAAATCTAATTATTGGAAATTGCACGCACTTGGTTATTTATGATTTCATTAATGTCCACTCTCTGGCTAAGCAGTGCTTACATGTTACTAAGTGAACAATGACATTTATATATGTCGTTTAGTTGTTGACATACAGAACATAGTGATATTTTAACGTAGCTTATGAGCTCTGTGGGTGAAAGGGTAGAGAGATGTGTCAGTCACTCAGTCAGGGCTATACGTGCTCACCGTTTCAAACCAAATCAATCAAAAACAATGGCACAAACTCAAGAGTGTACCTTAACTGATAATAATATGGGCATATACAGTACAGCGATGCACCGTGTAATGAAAACCATAATCTGTATCATTTTCACCCTGCAGCAAATTCCTCTTGGTTTGGTAAATGTGTGAAACATAGCAGTGGGAATGCTGAACCCCATCATTTTTTCACACAAGTTCAAACAAGAAAGCACAGAGATTTATGGAGGGAAAACACTTATTGTCCCTTGATTTACTGTAATATTGAACATACCTCACCTTTTATAATAATATCTATGGGCATTTCTGCATAATATGTGTTGTCTCCCTTGCCGTGTGTGTTTGTGTGTGTGTGTGTGTGTGTGTGTGTTAGAAAGACAGAGAGAGAGAGAGAGAGAGAGAGAGAGAGAGAGAGAGAGAGACTTAAGATAGCATTATGTTGAGCATTTGGTATTATAGTTGTCATATTCAATTAACACTGAAAAGAGTGCTGTTCTCCTGTATCTGTCAGGGCTCTGTTCTTATCAGTCGCTCTGTTTTACAGTAAACCAAGCACCTATTGGCTGCTAAAAGTACTGCATATTAAGCATTTATACATTAGCTATTAACCTGACCCTCAATAGATTTGGGTTATACCAGAAAGGGATTTGTATATGCTTTTAAGTTGTTTTATTTGTATTCCTTTGCCAATTTACTTATTTATTTGTGCACAGCCACCATGCATTAGTCTGTATATATTAGGTACTTGGATTAAATTACTATGGCTCAGCATATGCATTTAACTTTTCACTATGGAAGCTGTATGGGGATGAACGGATTAGAAAAAAATAAATTGGAGCAGTTCTCAGGAGAGGGTTTCATATTTACTGTGATGTGTATAGATGTGGACCAGTGGTGGCAGAGGAGATGGGCTGGTGGGGGGGCAGACAGAACACCAGGTCTACAAGGGAATGAAGATGGATGAAGCTGCCTGCTGTTAAGGAAATGTAGATATACACGAGACATAGAGAGGTTAGCTACCGTAGTTGTAACCACCAATGCTTGAGTCCCGCTGGTATGTAATTTTTAAAAACACCCTTGGCTTTTTCTTTTTCACACGCTCTCCGGGTCTATTTCCACCACTTCCCCGAGCAGCTGCAATAGGTTGAGCAAAATTCAGTCAAATAGACAAAAGCAATAGTCGCTATCCATCCTAAAATAGGATCTGACACAGACTCCCTGGAGGTTTTTAATTGCGGAAAATGGGTGGATAATGAATTCCCAAAGGGCTTTATGAAGCGTCAAGACTGTGCTAAATGAGACTGCATATTTGATTTCCTTGAATACTGTACAAGCATCATTTTGGGAAGCAGATGTTTATTGTATCTTCTTTAATAACTTTGCCTCAAAGTTTATACCGGCTTTTCAAATTAAATCTTGTGTTCTTGTAAAACAAACCGTACCACTTCAACCTCTTCACAAAAATTGATTTTATTCCTTTCATCAGGTGTTATTTCTTCATCAGTGTGTAGGCTACGTTCAAACAAAAAAGTAATTGTATGTTCTTATTAGTAAATCTGGGTTAGTCACAGTTACAATACCAGCAAGTGATACATGTTTACACTTCAAGTGATTGAAAACGTTCACTGTTGACACTTACAACACTGATAGAAAAGGGCAGAACAGCATTGCCTCTTAAAATCCATATTAAAGGTTAGATAAGATTTTATCGCCTGCAGAGACTTTCTTGGCATCTATAGTGCCATCTAGTTGCAATGTTAGCTCAATGCATGCTGTTACATATAGCTTCTTGTGTACCTAAGAGGCAAGTTGACTATATCTCACGTGAGTGTACTGTACATGATATAAAGCACATTTAAGATTATATGTATTTATTTAGATCTATCTGGTGCTTTTTTATTTAACACTCGAAGGTTTTTCAATTGTACATAACTCTGTTTTAATAATATAATGAAGTCCCCCAGTCTTTGACGTTTCCTAAAATGGTGTTCTGTTGCACCCCATTTTGGAACTAGAAATACAGTATCTAGGCGCACGGGTACAGTACATTTTTACCCATTGGCGGTTTTAGGTATACAGAGATTCATGGCGGTTCTAGTGTTAAAACAGTAACGTTTAAAGATTAACATACGATTAATACAGTATTGATACAGTATTCATATTTTATCTCTTGGAATAGAGTTTATGTAAAGTACGAAATAATGTTCCTGTATTAAAACCAACATGACTACTGTATGTTTGAATTATGACAGCGAGATATGAGCCGTTTTTGCTACTCCCCTCCGCCCACCCCCCCCCCCACCCCCCTCAATTCCCCTACCAAAAATAACAAGAACAATGGTCTAATCACATTATATAATAAATACATAATAACGGACACAGCAGTCTTAGTTGTATTACATTGCTGTGGCTGTAAGAAAATATGTCTATTTTTAGCTGTTGGAAGAGGGTCAGGGTGGGGAGGATTTGAAAGGGATTGAAACACAAAACTGTCACGTTTGTACAGAAAGCGCGTTGAACCTGACAGGTCAATCAAAATGCCTGTAATAGTTCATTTTTATCTGTGTCGATGTTCCCGGACCGTATCGTGACCAGACACCTGCAACCCTCTGAGAGGGCCTGCGACTTCAAACACGCCCTGGGATTTGAGTCAAGGATGCTAATCGGCAGTGGCACTATCCATACCCTGCAGGCTGCTATCAGTGGAACTGTTTATCTAGAGACTGGCTCTGCAAGATTTCTCTTTGAGGCCACAGGTTTTACTGACTGGTATATGCCAAAGTCGGTCACAGTGCATTCACTTTATATGCACTAATGTAATGTGAGGCTGACCTAAAGTAGATAAACATGTAGAGATAACCAAGGAGCACAGGAGGCTCGCAACCTGCTCAGAGAAGAAGGTCATTCCATTTTAGCAGTCATTCATGAGCAACTATTAGTCATTTCTCATGCTTCTGGATGACTCCAAATACATAGGCCTTGCAGTGTGGAACAATGAGGCCTGAACATTCAGTCATGACTCTGGGACTGCACTCTTGGGTGGTACATGGAAACCAGTTCACGTTAACTAGTCCGTGAAGTGAAATATACTTTGAATGGAATTACAGTAAAAAACATTTAAACATGTCCGCCTTCACTGTTGAAAATATGATATTCATACACAGTAAACAATTAAACAGTTAAACTTTACAGATATATGTCAGCGGGGAATTGATAAATATGACCATGTCTCTCAAGTTGCCCTGGAAAAAATAACTCAGTTTAAAGTCAGGTATTTCCCTGCAGTGACTATACTTACAATATTGCAGCATGAAACATCTACAGTGAGCTTATAGCAATAATGAATTTCATTCTTTCTGCTTTAGCAGCTTGTGAGAATAAAGACTTTCTATGTCAACGTTACATAAATGTGAATTTACCAACAAAAGTATCGCCTGACAACCGATGAAGAATGTAATGGCTTGTCCAGCGACTCAGTAGTAAAAATGCAGTTCAACAAACATAATTGGATTGTGGACAAGTATGTTATGAATGTACTGCACATAACTGCATAGAATCCGACACAAACAACCCTGTATAGAAGGCTATTATAATTGTTTTCTAGTCAAACAAATACTTTGACATGGACAGTCAGTAGAGTGTAGCAAAACAGTTTCCTCTAGCTAAGTATGTCTGAATGGGTGTATTGAGAAACTAAATGGATTAATAGCCTTGTTTGGAAAGACTGAAATCTGAGGGCGTTTAGCATTACGTTGATTACTGGAGCACAATATTAGATGCTACTGGTACCCTAATACCTAACAGGTTAAAATAAATAAAATAAAACATTTAATCACACATGTATTAACAGAATATGTAAAAATAATCAATCAATTAACTACTGACTGGCCTAAAATGTAAGTAGTGAGGTTCATGGTGCTGTGACAATGTCACCTCTCACCACAACTCACAGGTTTCTGCACACACACACACACACACACAGACAGTGAACATTGTTTAGAAATAATTAAAAATAGAAGAAAATCCCACGACAAACTAAAGCTGACATAGCCACTGAACCAGCCGTCAGTTACCAAAATGACAGTAATAACATCAATATAAGTGTGCCCATGACATATATAGGTAGTGCACCATGCAGTTAAAGGTTCACTGACAATCCAAACCTCACTCTTTATGACCCCCGTATGACCTTCCATGTTTCTATCCTCGCAGGCATGTGAGCCTAATTACGAGTGTTTATCCATACGAGCCCCTCTCTACATAACCTGTGTCCATCGCCGATAGCGACGCTCTCAGCTAATGGCTGTCACCGCGAATGACCGGACCGCTTACTCATTCCATGCAAGGCTTCAAAGGAATCTGAATCTGTGACAATAACAAAGCAATGAGCTGACCGGCGGAATTCTAACCCCATCTAACCTTCCCTCACTCAGCACTGCCCCCAAGCATTCTCTAACCATTTCCAAGTTAGTCAAATTGCCCTATCATACACCCTTTCACTATATCTATTTCTCTCTCTGCAATAAACCCACAAATACGCTGCCAGCTCATAAAATATCATATTGTCCTCTTTTCTTCTCGATATAAAATGGCATCATTCTTGTTTATGAATTTGTGAATACCAAACATATGAGCTTACTTTAAACTGTTGTCTAAGGGTAAAACCAAGTAAATGTATTAATCACCAAATATAGTGTAATTATTTCATATATATTACAGTACATTAACATAAATATAATGTTTTCTTAGAGAGTCTAATCCATCATGTCCCAAGATGTCTATAGGTCTATGGCTTGTTTGCCTTCTGATGCATTCACATATTCACAGTACTTTTCATCAACAAAAATAAAAATATTTGATATTGCAGCTTGACAGAAGACAGAATAAGCCCTGTGTCTGAGTGGTGACATGTTGTCTCAATTATGTCACCATTATATCAATGTGACAGACATATGTTTTTATTTTCCCCACTACGAATGTGAGACAGAATATACAGAATTGTCAGTGCTTTTACATACAAAATATTCACAGCACTAGATGGTGCTTGCTAAATTTAAATGCAAGCTAAATGTAAGCTAATACACTTTATGTCAAATTCAACAAATATCTACTCATTTTGCTATCAGAAACGTTCTCTGTGCATGTTGAAAAAATAATATGATACTTCTTATACACAAACCTGGCCCCATAAATAGGAACCTAAACAAGGGGCGAAAACCGCTCCCATCAACAAAGTCGTAGCATTACGCAGCCACGTTTTGCTTCGCAATGCATTTCGATGTATGAGGCGGCGCCGCTGAGAACCAGAGAGCGATACTGTTTTGAATTGAGCTCGAAGTTAGCAGAAATGACTGACACTGCCTTTAATGTAATAATGAATTTGTATTAATGACACAAGGCCCTTACACATCGTGTTTAAGTTTGATTTCCACCAAAAAAGCTAAGAAGTCCAGGGTATAAAAGTCACAGGCTATTTAATGTCTCTGAGTGTATTCACAACAAATGACATAGATGTGTAGAAGAAGTAAAATATGACAATGTAAGCCAACACTGAACACTTACAGCGGTATTGTGAAAAGGCCTTAAAGCTGCATTCATTCCTTCAACAAGGACATTATATAGAAGGTGCAGATACAGCAGAGATATTAAACTGACAGCAGCAGAGCAGCCAGCCATGTTGTTGTTGTTGTTGTTGTTGTTGGTATCAGCTCTGTGTTTATCTTTGTTGGACAGTCAGTTAGCCCCTCTGAGCTATTCCTTTTTATGAGTCTTCCTCCATAACTCCATAACTCAGAAGCTCCCAGATTGTAAAGACAGCCCTATCGTTCTTAGCAGACCATACTGTAGTGTATAAGTCAAAAGAACAATGGAGTCAAACACACCGCCAGACTTTCAGCTAATGATACACCTTTGTCATTTATAAACCGCGACCGTTTAACCTTGATTTGCCATTGTGGTTAACACCAGTATTAGAAGAATGTTGGGAGAACCACAATCCATGATGTGTGATCTGTATGGGTTCTTAAAAATAATGTTGTTCTCTACGTCCCTACAGAAAACATCAAGAGTTATATATACAGTATATACATA
>JAODOY010034160.1:9189-21513 GCA_025399855.1 Forbesichthys papilliferus | reverse complement strand
AGACTAGAGACGGTCTCTTATGTGACGTAGTGCTGATGAAGAGGCTGAGACTAGAGACAGTCTCTTATGTGACGTAGCGCTGATGAAGAGGCTGAGACTAGAGACGGTCTCTTATGTGACGTTGCTCTGATGAAGAGACTGAGACTAGAGACGGTCTCCCATGTGACGTAGTGCTGATGAAGAGGCTGAGACTAGAGACGGTCTCCCATGTGACCTAGAGCTGATGAAGAGGCTGAGACTAGGTCAAACGCAACTTTGGCTTGCCACATCAAATCCTTACATTGACACAAAAAGCAGATCTAGGTCATGGTACAGAAATGAGCATGACTTTCACTGTGCAGGGGACAAAATAAGAGTGTAGTTGAACTACTATGGTTTATGGGTGAGAGAACACGTTTGTAGTGTAGGGAAAATTAGCAGCTATTTCAGAGATTGTGTTTGGGGTTCATTTCCATTTATTAGTTGGATCACAAACTATTTTTACAAGGTGTTAATACTCTCACCATTTCCCTGCAGCGTCCTTAAGATTTCGTACAAACTGACAAATCAAGTGTGTGGGTGCACACGCTCATGCACGCCCACGTTTGTGCACGTGTGCCGTGTGTTCTCCAATCCTGTGACTGCTGCAAAGTGGCTTCCTGCAGGAAGTGGCTTATAGTACAAACACTGGGAAGAAGTCATTGAAAGAAGAAGTGAAGTTAAATACGTCTAAGGCCTTTCACTGATGCTTTAACAGTGTCTGTGTCCAGAGGCAGAGATGCTGTCTGTTTTAAACAAACGTCTTCGCTGCATCTTCTGTCTGCCGGTGACCAAACCAACCCCTGGCCTTTAGTCTCGGATGGAAATCCTTTTAGGCTGTGTGTGAGCACCTCACACACAGCCTAAAAGGATTTCCATTCCGTTTTGTCTGTCGTTACGGCAACGGTAGTATTTAGTAGCAAGGCCAGACTGGGGCGCTGTTTGGTCCAAACGGTTCGCTGGTTTCATACCTCAACATGTCCAGGGGTTCCTTGCACCAACACACACTATAGAATATAGATTATGGGATATGATTATTGTTAACCGTCCACCCTGGTGTCACAGGTAGCTGCATGACCAGTATGACACCAGTATGAGACCAGTATGAGACCAGTATGACGTGGAGACCCAATAACACACGTAACAAGAGAGTCTCTTATTCTTTCCTTCTGTTTTTCTGCGTCCTTTCTTTTATTCACCAGGCACAAGTATCCCATTAGCAATATACCCATAGAAGAACAACATAACATATTTGTTCATATTAAATGAGAACTGAATGTTAATTAAACCTGCATAAATACTCAACTATTTGTTCCTTTAATCACTCCAGGAGAAAGCAAACCAGAAACACAATGTCTTATCTATTTATAAACCTTCAAAGAAGTTGGAAACATACAGTAGGTTTAATTATTTTATTCTCACTAATGTGTCACCTTCCCCCGCAGGACCTCAAAGTACCACTAGGGCCACATCAGGCTCTAATCTCAACTGGTGATGATGAAGACTACAAGCAGCACAACACTATGGAGGCTCCTGCTGAAGGATGAAGCCTACAGGGGCCTATAGACCATCAGGATGAAACCCCATCATCATCATGATGCCTGAGATGCCTGAGATGACCGCCTGAGATTAGAGCCTGGCGTCAAACTGTAGCTCGTGAGGTCAGGGTGGCGTCACAACGCTAATCTAGTCCCATGCCGGGGATCGAACCCACAACCGTTTTGCACAGGAGTGGAAGACCCAGGCCGCTACGCTCTCCTGCCTGCAGAGTACCGGCAACTGGAGAGAGACATGCCATCATGCAGGTTTAAAGGTTTAGTCAGGGATTCTGGAGAGAGACTGGTGGCATGTGACCTCGATCAAAACAACCCCCCACCCCCACCCCTCTGACTCCACCTTTAGCTGACGACACAGAGACCCAAAAACAGCAGCATGGGTCCAGAGAGCACGGAAAGACTCGAACAATCCACCGCTGAATAATTCACCTGACCACAAAACCAGAGGGAGTGGTCCCCCTTCTCGCCTTACCCAATAAAACCCTGACGTTTTGACTGGCCTTTTACAGTTAGTCATCTCTACGTGCTCATGTAGCGTAACCTCTACTGTGACCTTGCTCCTAGTAACTTCTAGTGCAACCTGCTTATAGTAACATCTACCTGCTTCTAGATATCTCTACTGTAACAATGTAAAAAAGCACTATACAGTATAAGTGCAACTTAAAACGCACTTAAACTATAAATGACAAAGTCCTAAGGTTGTTGGGTCAAACAATCCATGGTGGCTGATTCTCTAAATTAAAGTAATTTACTACTTTAAACATGTAAGGCAAGGAGGAAGTACAATAAATCTACTGAAGCTTTTCATAAAAGGCAAATTGATGTACTGTAGACTGTAGCCTATAGGCTTACTGTCTTGTACAATATTATTCCATATTAGCATCTATCTGAACAGTCTGGTCACATAATTAGTTTATTGCCTCGTGTTCGGGCTAACTTTTTAGTCAAAAGGCAGTTGCCTACAAAAGACACGATTGTTCCACGTATTTCCACGCAACAGTATGATTCATAAACTTACAGTTTACGAATTTCTTTAATCCAAAAGTTGACAGTCGGGACTACGAGTGCAGACCACAGTAAATCGCACAGAGGAGATAGTTTACAACACAAGATCAGATGAAAAATCGGCTAATAGATGAATCATGACATAGCATATATAAATTAACGCATGAAAGAGAAACTTCTAAGTTTGAGGAAAACAAAACTTTCCCCTAAGGAAGTTCTCTAGACCGTACCAATATACGCTTTATCTTTCTTCCCCCGCGACCCGACTCTGGATAAACGGCTGAAGATGGATGGATGTTTCATTCCTTTATCTTGGCTTCTTTAGCCTAGTTTGGGGTTCCCCGGGGCGCAGATGAGAGCAAGGGGATAGGATATGGATAACCCTGGCCTGCACCCCAACTTCCTGTATGTCTCACTTTTCTCCATCTCATTCTTTCCCTCGATCCACCCACCTTTCCTACCAGCCCTCCACCGTATGCTACCTACAATATTCCCCCTCTCTTTCTCCGGGACGCCCCAGAAGTGCTGCCGAACATGGTTGAGGTTGAGCACCGGTCTTACCGTGCGTCCCGGCGGCTGAACGTCCCGCTTCTAAGCGCTCCTGCCAAAAGCTCCAGAGTTTGAGTGAAGAAGCAAATGTTTTCCTCCTCTACACATCTAACTGCTCGACCTCTCCTCGGTCGCCACACGCCCGTACCCCTCCCCTCATTCGAGCTCGTCTCCTCCCCTCATTATTTCATCATAGTAACCTATTGTTTTGTTTCCCATCTCAGTTAAACACGTTTTACATATTGTGAACCATCACGTCTGTCAAATAATGTTGTAAAGGCACGTGATATATTAATAGACCACATTTAGTAGCCTATTGTAAATGTACTTTAAATTATAAATGGTATATGCCGTCAGGCTGGGGCGAGTACAGCAACCATAGAACTGGAAGCCACACAAATCAAAAGTCAGCTCGAATGTCTAAGTAGGATTCAATACGTTACATTTTTTATAATATAATTGTGTAATTTAACTTTTGCAAACTTTGCAACCACTTCCAACTACATAACATGCACAGTACTCCCCCTTCTGGCTAGAGATGATATTGGCTACTACATGACATGAAGTGCTCCCCCTCCTGGCTAGAGATGATATTGGCTGCTACCGTGAAAGTAGGCGTATATTGTGTGTGATGTATAGACCTACACAAAGCACTTCTCTGTGCTATTCCTGTTGTGTCGTTGCAAACATAATTAACAATTATTTACTGAATTCATCCAAGAATGATAGTTATTTTAGCTATGGGTATTATTTATATTATTTCCCCTCTAACCAACTAAACAAATAATCAAGGGTGATTGAGACATTATGTTGTTTATATGTTGGACGGGTGCCAGGTATAGACCCACCTGAAAATAAAAGGCACTCATTCACTAAAAAGGATCTTGTCCAAATGCAAATGTCCACAGTGTGGATTCAGAAATACTTTATACAAAATGTAGTATATTCATTACTTTTCACGAGAATGACAGCCTACTTTACACAACTTTTTTCATATTTGTTAGCACATACAATAAAAATGTAAATTAGTTTACAGTAAATACATGCTCCTAGTTTTGGCATTTCCTTACAAACTTAAAGTTAGTTTCAACGAATGCAAGAGTTCACATTTACAGAGGTAGCCATTCCATTCCTCTCCAAGTATTTATATTCAACATATTAGACCTTAAGATACTTCTGTTAAATAGAAAATGCTAAATTATATAACATAACCAAAGTGGCTCAACCGACTGGCAAAAAAGATTTTCCAAACATTCCAAACAATTTTGATCAATGTATTTTCTTATTTGTTTGGCTCAGTGTAAAATCTGGTTTTATCAGTAAATAATCTTCAAAGGTAAGAAAAAAAAAAAAATCGTTCTTATAGTTTAGCAGCAGTTATTTTGTTTAGGACACAGTAGCACACAGTAATTGGGACTTATAAAATGGTTCCGTCTGTACTCATGCATCCAAAATACAGCATGATCGCTAGTTTGGACAGAGCTAGCTGAACTTGTTCCTTGGCACATTAAGAAAGACACTTTCTACACAGACAGGCTCATGCTCGCCAGTCGATTGGCCAGCACATCATTGTTTCCACCCATGACAATCAGGACAATGACAATCTCCTTGTTGAGATGGACCTGAACTAACCGACCAATCAGGTTTTAGAAAAGGTATAACGCGGACGTGTCCAATGAGTCACAGTGCGTGCATTCAAGGCTGTGATGTCAATAGTCAGTTGGTTCAGGTTGAACTGGAAAATATATCTATAATATACTAAATCTGATTTCTATATGTATATTACTGTATATAACTACCTATATTGATTTATTCTGATATCTCCATATCTTTTCTTTGTCCCTTGAAGATCTGGTAAACCTTTGATATTTCATTTCCATTTAATGCACATCTAATAAACAGTCAGCATGGTCACAAATAAACATCGGCAAGAACACAATGTTTCTTCCGTTTGTAAAAAATATATATATTTAAAAATAAAACACATTTTAAGGTTCGCTGTAAGTCACAGGTCACCCAATAAGTTCCAAAACATTTCACAACAACTAAAGTAAAAAAAAACATTGTTCTGAATCTTTGTTCTGATTTTGTGACACTGGGCTCTACATTTGGCAGCAGGTCACATGTTGACTGGGTCGGTCACACCTCAGAACCGTCACTGATGTAACACAGCAGACAGTTACTCGCGTGCACCAGTGACCATCTGCGAGCTCTGAAGACTAACTGCACCATCACTGACACTCTGATCACCTGATCGGTGTGTGTGTGTGTGTGTGTGTGTGTGTGTGTGTATTCTCATCACATTTCACACACCATTCCAGTAGCAGTGACATAGCATCATGTAATAAGACCTCCTGCTGTGTCTCTGCTCCCTTCCCATGCATTGCATTGTAGTACACAGCCCCTGCTAATACATGTGCTGTTCTTCATTCTGTGAGATCAGCAAGCTCCCAGCAGCACCTAATGCCTTGCTAAGGACTCCATACGCCAGTTTTATAATGATATTTATTAGAAAAGCTATTCCTTCAAGTGTGAATGACAAGATTTGTCTAGTGCCCCCCTCTGGCCACTGCAGGAACAGCAGCTCTATGCCGCCCCCTCTGGCCTCCGCAGGAACAGGCGGTTAACCCAGCTCCCTGTCGCCCCCTCTGGCCACTGCAGGAACAGCAGGCTAGCCCCGTCACCGGCCCTCCTCGGCGGGCCTGGTCTCCGCCTTCAGCCGGACGAACTCCCTGGCGACCTCGTCGCCGGGCCGCTGGGCCAGTATGCGTGTCACCGTGGCGCCCGTGTGGTCGGCGTGCAGGCGAGTGCTCAGTGGGCACCAGCACACGCACGCGCCCCGTCGCTCGGCTACATCCGCCAGCCGCAGCAAGGCCACGCCCACCACGCGGTCCGCCCGGCCGAAGCAGTAGTCCTTCACTGTCACCTGCAGCTCATAGCAGGAGGGGAGGGCGGGGCCCAGGACACTGGGGGCAGGAGGTGAAGTGGGGGGAGTAGCAATGAGAGGAGGAACAAGTCCGTAACATCAAACCCTACCTGCTCCTTAACACTGTACCTGTACTGACTGTAAGGCTGTAACCCCCCCCCCCCCCCACACACACACACACACACCCCTACTCACAGCTGGAAGGCCTCGTTGAACGTGGCGCTCCAGCAGTTGTTCTTGGACTTGGTGGTGAACTTGCGCTTCTTGTCTGCCAGATGAGGCCCCACGAGGCTGAGCTCCACAAATGGCCGGAACATTCCAGACGTCTGCCACTTCACGTTGTTGATGGCGATGACTAGATGGAGAGCAGCGCGATAGAAGGAGATATGGGGGAATTAAAGCCATTGGACCTCACCACAGACTGGCACAAACAGCTTCTGTTGAGCTGTTCTCCAAGTGATCTTTGTAGTGTTGAACCTCTTACCTTTAACGTTGACCTTCTGGTCCTTCCCAGGAACCATATCGATCTGAAGAACAACCTCCCCAATGGGATTCTCTACCCCAGAACCTACACACGCATGCATTAATAAGAAAGGGTTCACCAATGTATTATCTGAAGGAATTATTTTACAAAAACATTTATTTATCCATTCCATCAACTTACCCCGATCTGGAGCAGTCTTCTCACTGGCCGTGAATCTGATACCCATCTCATCATGCACTGGGGCAGAGAAGGACGACAAGACAGGAAGAGAGAGACAGACAGAGATTGTTTTATTTAAATAAAGTTGATTACTTATATAATAAGAATAATAGTGAAGATATTCAGTGACTTCAGACTGTATATATACACAAACACACACACATACATATGTCCTTTAGACAGACGAGACCAAAGTGGAGATGTTTGGCCATAATGCACAGCACCACATTTGGTGAAAACCCAACACAGCATATCAGCACAAACACCTCATACCAACTGTCAAGCTCGGTGGTGGAGGGGTGGTGATTTGGGCTTATTTGGCAGCCACAGGACCTGGGATCCCTGCAGTCATTGAGTCAACCATGAACTCCTTTGTATACGGAAGTATTCTAGAGTCATGTGAGGCTGTCTGTCCAACAGTTAAAGCTTGGCTGGTATTGGATCATGCAAAAGGACACTGAACTCAAGCACACTAGCAAATCTACAACAGAATGTCTGAAAAAGGAAATAAGGAAATAGGTGTTGCAATGGCCCAGTTGAAGTCCAGACCTCAACATAATTGAAATGTTGTGGTGGGACCTGATGAGAGCAGTGCATCATCAAATGCCTGCAAACCTCAATGAACTGAAGCCTCATTGTAAAGAAAATGGGGTCCAAAATTCCTCCACAACAACATGAAAGACATAAAGTCATACAGAAAATGGTTACTTCAAGTTATTGCTGCTAAAGGTGGATCTACAAGCTATTGAATCATAAGGTGTACTTTGTTTTTCACACATGGCTTCTTAATTGTGGCCTTATGTTTGTTAAATAAATCATGACACGGTGTAATATGTCATGTGGTGTTGTTCATCTGAGCGGTGCCTGGTTTCCTCCAGACGACGCTTGGCATTCAGGTCAAAGAGTTCAATCTTTGTTTCATCAGACCATACAATTTTCTTTCTCATGGAGTCCTTCAGGTGCCATTTGGCAAACCCCAGGCGGGCTGTCATGTGCCTTTCACTGAGGTGTGGCTTCTGTCTGGCCTCTCTACCATACAGGCCTGATTGGTGGAGTGTTGCAGAAATGGTTGTCCTTCTGGAAGGTTCTCCTCTCTCCACAGAGCAATGCTGGAGCTCTGTCAGAGTGACCCTAGGGTTCTTGGTCACCTCCCTGACTAAAGCCCTTCTCCCCCGACCGCTCAGTTTGGCCGGGCGGCCAGTTCTAGGAAGAGTCCTGGTGGTTCCAAACGGCTTCCATTTACAAATGATAGAGGCCACTGTGCTCATTGGGACCTTCAATGCTGCAGAAATCTTTCTGTAGCCTTCCCCAGATTTGTACCTCGATACAATCCTGTCTTGGAGATCTACAGACAATTCATTGGACTTCATGGCTTGGTTTGTGCTCTGACATGCACTGTCAACTATAGTACCTTTATATAGACAGGTGTGTGCCTTTCCAAATCATGTCCAGTTAACTGACTTTGCTACAGGTGGACTCCAATCAAGTTGTAGAAACATCTAAAGGATGATCAGTGGAAACAGAACGTGCCTGAGCTCCATTTTGAGTGTCATGGCAAAGGGTGTGAATACTTATGTACATGTGAATATTTTATTTTTTGATAAATTGTAAACATTTCAAACTAACTTTTTAACTTTGTTATTATGGGGTATATGTGTGTAGAATGTTGAGGGGACATTATTATTTTAATCCATTTTGGAATAAGGCGGTAACATAACAAAATGTGGAAAGCGAAGCGCTGTGAATACTTTCCGGATGCACTGTATACATGTGTGTGTCATGTGTGTGTGTGTCATATGTGTGTGTGTGTCATACTGTATATGTATGTGTCATGAGTGTGTGTGTGTCGTATGTGTGCGGTGCACCTTGTGTGTGTTGCGTGGTGACGAAGGTCTTGATGAGGGCGTCAGTGCTCTGGGAGTAGAGAGAGAGGGCATAGCGGAGAGACACCAGCTCTGGACTCTTCTCCACGAAGGCTTTCTTCAGCCCATTGCCGCCTGCATGGAAGTATTGCTGCAGGAGACGCAGGCGCGCACACACACACACACACAGTAAGCATAGAAACCAGCTAATTAAGCCTCTTTCACACACTTCCTGGTAAATTACTAGGAAAACCTTTTAGACAAAGCATGTGATGCTCACATGCTGTATGCAGCTACATTCAGGAACATTTTCCTCTCTCGTCTTTTAACACAGGCCATGGCAATCTCAGAATACATTGGATAATTCAAGGACAGTCCAGCAGATGGCGGTAATGCAACATGTGTTTCTTTCCTACCTTGATGCTCTCCAGCGCTGCGTCAACAATGATGCACTGTTTAGGAGTCAGTGTTCTGACATCACCTCCCCCCTGTACAGACAGACAGGAAGTCAGACAGACAGGAAGTCAGTCAGACAGACAGGAAGTCAGACAGACAGACGGGAAATCAGATAGACACACATGCAGTGTGTGTTACCTTCAGATTAGACAGTCCCTTAGCAGCAGTGAGGAGCTGAGTACCCTAGAGAGAGAGAGACATTTAAACATTTTGTAGGCAAACAGCACATTTACTTGACATCAACCGTGAGCCAGGACAGAGATGTGGGGCTCTAGGGGTGTGTGTTAGAGCTTGAGATCTCTGCCCAGCACTGTCGGGTTCGAGGGTGAATTTACTAGCTAATACAATCTGCAGCATGTTGATAAGCAGCATAAATCGTAGCTCATCCACATCTGTTGCAGCCCTTCCATCTGTACTGAACCTTCCTCTCGCCGATCCATTGTCATTTAGAGAGAAACAGAACATGGAGGTGAATACATTTATATATGTATCTGGTCACTTAAAAACATTTTTCAGGCAGTAATGGGTTTCGGGCTTCAAAAAAACCCCATACACATGGATCGGGCTCAAACAGAATTGTGTCGGGCTCTGGCCATGTCGGGTTAAACTGTTTTGTTTGGGTGTCGTACTGTAGGTGTGCGTGCGTGCGTACCAAACTGTCCTGGCTCTGGGGCAGGACGACGGACTTCTCCAGGCTGCTGAGGACGATCTTCCACAAGTCCTTCAGGATCCTCTTCAACACGCTCTTCTCACACACGTCAGCAAACACACTCAGACTGCACATGTAGGCACGCACACGCACACACACGCGCGCACACACATGCGCACACACCACCACGCAAACACACACACAACGCAATGTGAGGTAGAGTAGAACAGGACTGATGGGAGCCAGTGTGTGCATTTTGCATGTGTGTACCTGTGTGCGTTTTGCATGTGTGTACCTGTGTGCGTTTTGCATGTGTGTACCTGTGTGCGTTTGTGTATATGAGTGCCTAAGTGCATGCGTGTGTGTGTGTGTGTGTGTGTGTGTGTGAGCCTGCGAGTGTATGTGTGTGTGCGTTTGCATATGGAAAGCCAAAAGGGTCACAATTTGCCACTAACTGCACGATAAACGACCATACCAAGCATTTTTTTGGTTCCATTCAATACATTTCTCATCTCAACGCTGCATGTCGAGTAACCGATTTCGGGAGACCCTGGATTTCCTTTCTGCGTGCAAGTTGACCACAGACCCATTTGCAATCATGACTGAAGTGGAGATTCATACAGAACTGCATTTAATGCTAAACACTACTGGCGTGGACGAACAGCTCTTCCCGACTACAGCAAAGTACCGTTAGCATTATGTTAAGTTAGCCGACATGCCTAACAAGTGGGATCTTTGATTTCATGAATAGCCTATATTTGTGTGTTGTTAAAAATGCACATTAGCACCAAAACACAGACAAATAAACAAACTGATTTTAGAAGGCAATTAATACAATGACGGAGTACATTTTGGAACTAGAAACCCAATATCTAGGCGCACAGATTTATATCTGTTGGCGGGTTTTAGGTATACAGAGATTCTTGGCGGTTCTAGTTTTAAATTAAAATTATACCACTGACGTTTTTGTCTTGTCAACAAAAATGCATCTTAAAAACATTGGTGCGTGCGCGTGCGTGCGCACGTGCGAGTGTGTGTGTGCGTGCGTGTGAGTGTCTTACGTCCCGTCCAGGAGCTCCATGAGCGGCCTCAGCACCGTGTCTGCGTCAGCCTGGGAGGAGCTGCGGCAGGGGGGGCCTTTGATCTGGTAGAGGGCCTCTGCCACCTGACGCATGCAGACACTTATACGGCCCTGGAAGCTAGAGGGGCGAGAGACAGGTAGGGAGAGAGGGGGGGGAAGGGGGGAGACAGATGTTATGTGTGTATTTACTGTATGCTGCAAAAGTCACTGATTGGTGGACCTCTGTCAAATAGGCTATAATAATAATGATCAATAATAATCAGTTATTGGTCTGTGTATTGGCTCCTGGGTCCGGACCCAGACCCTAAGAGTGCATTGTATATCACATCACATAATGCTACTCAGCCAATCACGTGTGTGTATTCACCGACTTGAGTCAGTGAGTGAGAGCAAAGCGAGTCACACGGTGTGCTTTAAAAAATGTTTTTAAAAAAAGACTGCAAATCCCAGATGTTTTAATAAAGAACAGTCAGATCCTTACAAAACCAGCATGTCTGGGTTATTTACTTATTATTAAAAGCGAAAATCGTTACCCAGTGTCCCGGAGCTCAAAGCACATTTCATTTAACTCACAAAGCTCTCGCACTGGGCATTGAAGCCCGCCATGACTACAGCACAGAACATGGCAATGTCGGCCTGGACAAGCCTCAGATTCGTGGAGAAATTAGAAAAACTTCTGTACCCGTGGGCGGGTGCAAGAGGTTAATGTTAACAGGTGTGTGTGTGTGTGTGCGCTACCTCTTGCCAAACATGGTGCTGAAGTCATCGAGAACGGTGTTGAGCTTCACCTGCAGGTCATTGAGGATGTCTGCTGCCTCAGAGTCCAGCTACACACACACACACGTATGTACAAGCACGCACACACACATACACAGGAGACCACAACATGCTAATTATGTTGCGACTGAATTACTATAAGCAAACACCACCTTCAAATAAAAGCATGTGGTTATGCTAATGTGTTGTGACATAGGACCACCTAGTTATATCTGTCTGTCTGTCTCCACATCTATAACAGTCCCTGTAATAGAGTACACCTGTCTGTCTGTCATCATATCTATGATAGTCCCTGTAATAAAGTACACACGTAAACACATACACATATGCAATCATAGTGTATCCATGCCAACAGTACGTACAAACAGATTTGGTATACACCTCATTGCAACACATTCCTTAGGTTTCATAACATATTCCATGTACCTTTGTCTGGTTGAGTGGGTGGGCTTGTAAATCTGACTGCAACTGAGACTATACATGTGAGACTGTACAGGTGTGACTATACATATGAGACTATACATATGATACTATACAGGTGAGACTGTACAGATGTGACTATACATATGAGACTATACATATGATACTATACAGGTGAGACTGTACAGATGAGACTGTACATGTGAGACTGTACATGTGAGACTATACATGTGAGACTGTACAGGTGTGACTATACATATGAGACTATACATATGATACTATACAGGTGAGACTGTACAGATGAGACTGTACATGTGAGACT
>JAODOY010034149.1:0-21514 GCA_025399855.1 Forbesichthys papilliferus | reverse complement strand
TTAGAGAGTCCTCAATAGAACTCTATGGGAGAAGTACCAGAGACATTATATAGAGGAGACAGACCGCTTAGAGAGTCTGGTAATTGTATACATGCAGATGTTATGTCCCAATGACCATTGATGTCTCTATTCCCACTCATTTATATATGGTCTTCCTTCCCTCACAGCTGTGTACAGCTGCCAACGGGCCCTTTTACACAGGGACCTGGATGTGCTGCCATTGGGGCCTTTAACATTTTAACAGGGAACATAAACAGGCTTAACAAGAATAATGTTCACCTCACAGTACAGGTTACCGATGAAAAGGCCCATTAGAATCATTGTGTTACTAAGAAGGTCTTTGATGCCTCTGTGTAACATGGCAGTGCGTACTGTACAAATAAATAAATAAACAAACACATAAATAATAAATTTGCGTGTGTGTGTGTGTGTGAGTATGTGCACGTGGTTGTTTAGGTATTACAGTAAGATTAATCGTGTGTGTGTGTGGCTGAGTTATTTAGACATCCCCTAGTCCTTCAATAGAGGACTTCAAATGGATTTATCTGAATTGCCTTTCAACATTACTTTATGTTCACCCCTATGCATATGTACACCTCTCTCTCCCTGCTCTTCTCAACGCTCTCTCCATCACTTAATTATCTCTCCTTTTATCTAGCCCTCTCTCTCTCTCTCTCTCCCTCCCTCCCTCCCACTAGCCAGTGTGTGTGCACAGAACTGGCTTGTTACCTGGCCTGTTTGTACTGCGTGCGTGTGTGTGTGCACGTGCGTGTGTGCATGTGCGTGTGTGTGCGTGTGTGCATGTGTGTGTGTGTGAGTGTGCGTGCGTCTGTTTCAGGGGGGTAAAGGACCTTGACGACATCAAGAATGTTGCCAGACCGTAAAATGGCGGCTGCGTTTTAGCCAAGGCACCTGGAAATGACTTGTGGCCTTGGTGGTCACCTCACATGCAGACACAGTGCAGATATGCACACACACACACAATATCATCTCTCTCTCTCTCTCTCACACTCACACTCACACACACACACACACACAAAGCCAGGTTGTCCTAGGGAATGGTTAAATATTTCTGATGGATTAAGCAGTTGGGGGTTGGACTTAGAGAGTGTTTATTGATTTTATATTTGGCAGCCTACACTCTCTCTCCCTCTCTCTCTCTCTCTCTCTTCCCCTCTCTTTTACCAACAGTCTCTCATCCTGCTGTTTTCCACAATGATCTCATTTGTTTCCTCTTGTTTCCTTTTCTTTGCCTATCACCTGCTGGGCCTTGTGTAACCAGGCCCAATATTCACTTTGTGCATATGGCCACGCTCCACTGGAAGAGTTAACATTGGTTGCCTCCTATGGAGTAGACGTCTGGTTAATTTTGAAACTCTTGGACAGTGTTTAACCGGTCGGCATTGCTCCAACCACTTTGCTCTACAGCTCTAGCACCATTTTGTAACACTTAGAAGTACGGTCAGTAATTCTTGCTAATGTTGAGCTCAAATCAAAACAGTTTCGCTTTGTGGTCCTCCGTGGCAACATCTCACACGTCAAAATGCATTGTGAAGCAAAGCGTAGTGCTATGGCTTTATTGAAAGCGGTGTTCGCCACTTTGTTTATGTTCCAATTTACGGAGCCAGGGCAGAAGTATCCGATTATGTTTTCAACATGCGCAGAGAACAGTAAACTATCGAAATGTGAGGAGATATTTGTTGAATTTTATTTAAAAAAGTGTATTAGCTTACAATTAGCTTGCAACAGCTGACTACTTATAACAGGGGTTCAAGACTGTAATCTAAGTGAAACAAAAATAAATGTCTTCCACTTCTTCTATTTCTGGTACTTGTGTGTTTCAGGATGTGTGTTGACATCCATTACCTTTAACGTAATTGAAGGACATCTTTTAACGTGACTATTTGCTTATTACGTCTTATATTGGGGCTACTTTTTATTTTATTTACCTTTTCTGCATTGTGTGTAGTATATGTATAATGTATAATATGTATACAATGTATTATATATATATATATTTATATGTTATTTGTAAAACAACAACAGACATATTAACTAATATATATTTGTATAACTAACTAATATAAATATTTATTGTAAGGATTTGTACATGCACACACACACACACACTCACATCAGGATCAGAAACGTGTTTTATTTTGGTTTAATCTGGAGAGTACCGCACGTCTATTTACCCGTTTAGCAGGTAAAAAACTCTCAACTAAATCTCTCCCTCTCTCTCTCTCTCTAGCTCTATCCTACTGTACTACCAGAAACCCAAAAATAGTGAATTACAGTAATATTGTGTTAATATATTAACATTTAAGTGTTATATTATAAAGCAGTGCAAGGTTCGATGCTATATATTACATTTTTTAATTCACATTCACTGCGATATACAACCCATTTTTGAAGACTGATGGCAACATAGAACATATGAGCACACAGAGAATATTCTAAATATAGAAAAGTAAACTACCTCCGGAGAACACCTTTGATGTCAAAATATTGTGATTTGTAAAAGAGCGCATTTTCCTCTCCTCACCTGAAGTTGAGAAAGTGGAAGGGAGATGCTTTCTCCCACAATGCCCTTTGTGTGTCTTTAGTTATTCCTTTCATGTACTACACGCCCCCCACCCCCCCCACCCCCTCCCTCCACCCATCCCGGTGCCTTTTAATGTGCAGGCAGAGACATCTTGTTGCGGTCTTTTCGCCGCTGTTTGTCGAGCCCGGGTCCTAATGAAGCGGCGGGGAGGTTGACAGGGCAATAAGGCCGAGACAACAGGAAACACACAGAGCGGCTTTATTCCCCCTGTTAGCCTGTCTGAAACAAATGAAGCCCGCGGGGACTCTGGCTTACGTCGGCCAAGCCTCTTGTTGCAGATAATGCTCTCATTTGGAGGGAAATTGACCCCGGGCGTCGCGTCTGCAACTAGATAACTTAGTCAGACTAGAATCATGTCAGACTACTGGAACAAGGGAAATAAAGAAAGAAAGAAAGAAAGAGAGTGCAGTGTTACCTATACCCTGCATATAGTAGACAGGCGCGTGTATCTGTGTGCACGTATCTAAAGGTAAAGGGGGGGTAAAGGGTGCTTTTTATTGTCACATACACATACATGTAGCGACATTTGTTATCTGCATTTAACCCATCCCTCAAGGGAGCAGTGGGCAGCCGCTGTGCAGCGCCCGGGGACCGACTCCTGATAGAGGCCAGTGTCACTGGTCAGATGGCAGGGGACAAACAAAAATCCAGTCCCATCCCAATGCCATGAAACATTTTGGGGAAAATCCCAAATTCCTAAAACATTACTAACATTCTCTCCCATTCCCGTGTTGTGTTTTTTACCAGAGTCTGTCAGTTAGAGTAAGACAAAATAAACCACAGTAACTACAGAACACAGCCATAGTTGATGAAAACATATTGTTGGTTATTTTGATGTTAGTATGTTGTGTATTTCTGCATAAAGCTGTGCGTCATGGTGTTATTACGATTCCCAGTCCCGCCCAATCCCACTGACTTTTCTTCTGTCCCGTTCAAATCCCGTTATTAATCATTATTTGGTTTCCCATCTCTAGTCTGCATGCATGTGTGTTTGTGTCACTCTCTACGTGCATTTGTCTGTGTGTCTGTCTGCATGCAAATGTGTGTGTGCGTGTGTGTGTGTATCTGCGTGCATGTGCATGTTTGTGTCTGCATGTATGTGTGTGTGTTGTGTGTCTGTCTGCATGCAAATGTGTGTGTGCACGTGTGTGTGTATCTGCGTGCATGTGCACATGTGTGTGTGTATCTGCGTGCATGTGCACATGTGTGTGTGTCTGCATGCATGTGTGCGTTTGTGTGTGTGTGTGTATCTGCGTGCAAGTGTGCGTGTGTCTGCATGCATGTGTGTGTGTGTATCTGCGTGCATGTGTGCATGTGATATTTAACCAGAGCAGTGGCTGCAGTCAGGGCTGTTTGCCTGTGCTGATGGGGAGGGGTTGCCTGCATGCACCCAGAGCCCAGTGCACATCAGAATATCAACCGGCAGTGGACCCCGGGGCTGACCTTTAACCTCACTTGGTGGTCCTCAGGGTGAAGGTAAACAACAAACACCCTCAACACCTTCTCCACGTTTGAGTGTTATGAAAATGCCACTGACCTACAATACAACCAGCAGCACTAGTTAAATATATACTGCAATATCTTAAGTTTTACTAAAATAGTGTCATTGGTGAGTTGGTTTGGTTGCCATACACCTTTATGATAGTCATCAAGGCTGTGACTATTTGCACCCGGTTGTACATAAAACACTTGTGTAAATAGCACACTTGGTTGTAAACAGCACACATGGGTGTAAATAGCAGACTTAGGTGTAAATAGCACATTTGGGTGTACATGGGTGTATATAGCACACATGGGTGTAAATACCACACATAGGTGTTAATAGAACACATGGGTGTAAATAGGAGACTTGGGTGTACATGGGTGTATATAGCACACTTGGGTGTAAATAGCACACATGGGTATAAATGGCACACTTGGATGTAAATAGCACACTTGGGTATAATGGCGTAACATAACCTAAAATGCATCCTGACAGCCAAGGCTTGATATTAGTATCCCCAGGGGCACCTGGACACTGAAGATCCTGGACCCCCCTCCCCTCCCCAACACCCACACCCAAAGATGTTGCTGTGACGATATCCTAGTAAACATTGTAATTAACATCATTCAACACTGAATCCACTTTACACTGTTTTACACTGCCAGTTCATTTCAAATGCAACTCAAGATATTATACTGTAGTAACTCATATAGTTTCCCTCATGTGGCCACAAATTGGTATGCCATTGGTATGCCTTGCCTACCTGTCTAGTGGAACGCATGCCACATGGTGCATCAGTGTCATTAAAGAGTAGACAGCTAGCCTGAGGTTGTGCTGCGCTGATCACCGTGGCCTCCTCAGGTTACTAGCTTGGTCGTCATCTTGCACAACTTCCTCACACTGATTCTCCTGGGACGTTTTAAGAATGTTTCAATAGATGGAACGTCTTAATAAAGATGTCTCCCTCTCCTCTTTTTCGTTTTTCCGTTTGCGTTTACTACACTTGTTTTGAACTATGATGACTACTCCCAAAGTCCGCTTGATTCAGCGCGGTGTTGTTGTAAGACAGTGCAGGGGCAGGCTGTTACGTGCTTTCCACATCTGCGCTTGACCAATTATATAATTTTCTTTAAATATAAAATATATCAGCATACTTTTTATTGGTTATACATAATCATCATTATCTTAAATAGAAAATTATTCCCCTCGCGTTGGGCCCCAAATGCGCACTGTGCCCATAAGGCCCGTTGGATAATCCTGGCGTACTGACAGCTGGGAATGTTACTTACTGTCAGATACCATTCCCCCTGTGTTCCATAAGAAAGAAAGCTCACAAATCTGTCATAATCACACTGCTGACTTGTTTCCCCAGGTAGGCCCTGATGTTCAGCCTGCCATCCCTCAATGTGTCCAGCAGGGTGAACATATGCTGACAAGGCTAGGGGGGAAACAGCTGTGAGACCAGCACGGTCTCACACAGCACAAGACCTAGATGTTGAGGACCTAATATTAAACGCAGGAGAAGATTTCCTGGGGCATAAATGGTATTCTGTGCTTCAAACCATTTTGTTCATAGTTGTTCACTTTAATAGTCCTTGGAGGATTTAACGTTATTGCATTTCTTTCGGAAGATAACTAGCTCGGGGTTGTTAGTGTTGCACCTGATTGTTTTTTTGATAGTACTACTGTGCACATCCAGATGAGGCCTGCACTGGGTTGCAAGTTATGCTTTTGCCTAGTTTAAACGTAAATAGGCACTACGTTTGAGTTTATGGTCTACTAAAAAAAATGTGTGTACCACACAAATAGTTCTAATGTAACAGTAAATTCTACCTTAAAAGTTACACCTCCTCCTCCTTGAATTAGAACTACACATTTTCGCTTGGGTGTGTGGGAGCGACTGCTTATCAACAGATATCGCCAGGTCGACTCTGGTTGTCTCTTGGTGTAGCCGCTGGACCGACTGTTCCTATCAACCGAAATCCGATGCTCTCTCAACTTTTTCCAGTCACCCAGTCGCTAGTCCATGCCTTGGTGTAGTTCTAGCTTTAGGTGTAGGGTTCATCGTTTATATTGCTATGCAATATAAATGGTAGGAAGAACACATTTACATTGAAAAGAGGACTGATTTCAGTAGCTTACATACACACTGATTTCACTGTTGAAAATTAACCTATTTTTGTAACTCATAGCATAGGCCTAGATCGTCCTTTTAACAAAAACGCAATGAGCCATCATATCAGCTATCATACAGCAGTACCATGGGTATGGTAGTAGAAGCTATAGTGGTTGTTAGTTAGCCTGCGTGCTAACAACATGATCCACTTGACGAACATCCATCTCATCAGCACTGATGTGATTTAGTACGGTTACTGCACAACGGTACAAAATTTATATTTAGTAGCTACGAACTATGATGTAACTTACGTAGCAGTGGTGCAACTGAAAAAGAGCGCTTGTTAAAACTAATACTTTTAACGGATGGTTTAAGGAACACTTTACACCCAATCTTAGAATCAAACTTATACGTTAAACTGGTGCAACTGGCCCTGTTCAGTACACAAGTGTGTATATAAATCTTTATTTAACCAGGAGAAGAAACCATTGAGGTTAAATAATTTTAGAGGGGGACCTGGCAAACATATGACACACATGTCAAGTTAATATGGTACAGTGCATTGTAGCATACATGCTGTCACAGGTCTGCAAAACTTTGTGCGTAAGTCAACGCATGCATATGTAAATCTACAACACCTAAATATTATGTTCCAGTGAACAGGGGCGCCGCCAGGAATTTTGAGCCCCATGACAAAAAAATGTAATTGGGCCCCCTCTGCGCATCTCTAGGACCTAACTGTCCCAGCAAAAGCCTTGCATAACTCTAATTAAAGGCTTGCAACTGTTTTGCTTCTTGTAGTTTAGTATTTTTTTTTATTCTATCTAAGAGGAGAGCCTGAGTTTGCCTGACATTCACCCAGTCACACACACATTCATACGCTGATGGTGATTGCTGCCATGCAAGGTGCGACCAACCACTGGGAGCAGTTGGGAGGTTAGGCATCCTGCCTAACCCTCCGGCTGGAAGCCTAACACCCAGACTAACACCCAGACCACCCTGCCCTATCCCTTTATGATGGGAATACTAAAGTCTTTATCTATAGATGCCATTCAACGGCCATAATTCAATCTAAATGAACGTATCAAACTGGATTATTTTAATATTGTCCGTAATTTACATGCAGGCTGAGGTAAATTACTCACTGTTTCCAACTGGCCAGCATCCAGTACAGTAGGGTTTTTTATTTAATTTTACTTTTTTATTTAATAATGACCATTATGTGAGAAAGTAATTTGTTTGAATTTAATTTCATGTCATTAATAAATATTTCATTTTATTTTTTGTTATGATAAAAAGAGCAACAGAGACAGATAAAGCCCCTCAGACTCCCTGGAATGATGCTAACTGGCGTATCATTAGCACAATGTTGCTCACCTTCTTCACTGGGACAGGGAGGGGTTAAGTTGTGGGGAGACGGGGGTGCTGCCGACTCATCTGTTAAGTCTGCTAAAAGGGGCAAGGACAGTGATTTAATATGAATATATTGCTAAACGTTTCCCTGCACTTACATGTTGATGAAATGTAGGCTAACACTAGTCTGTAGCTAGCTATCTTATTTCACGATGGACATTAAGCAAACAGGTTAATTAATACCAGTGATATTAGAGTGATATCACTTACAGATAGGCTACCCACCTTTCTTGGTGAACTAGGTTACAGGTTGACACCCTTTCCTTTGTCTTTCCCCTCTCTCTTTCCTCTCTTTCCTTTTTTGAACACCAGATTTTGTTTATTGGGAATGGGAAGCATTGTGATCGCTATTTCTGGCTCA
The DNA here is from genome assembly GCA_025399855.1 of Forbesichthys papilliferus. Taxonomy (NCBI): domain Eukaryota; kingdom Metazoa; phylum Chordata; class Actinopteri; order Percopsiformes; family Amblyopsidae; genus Forbesichthys; species Forbesichthys papilliferus. Next base: position 13,536 of record JAODOY010034149.1, on the reverse strand, counting down.
TCTACAGACTGCAACTAACAGTGTCACCGATAAGTGCGCTAAGGCAGGACCAAACCATTTCATGCAGATACAGGGGGTGGTCGGTCAATATGTGTCAATGGGGATATTTAAATTTTATTGCAAAAAACAAGTAAAACAAAGATCATTAATCGTATTATTATATTTGAAATATATGTATTCAATGATGATGGTTTATATAATATAATAAAAACATGTATTAGTTTTTAACCTACTTTCTGGGGCCCCTGTCAATCAGGGGCTCTTGGAATTGTCCTAACTTTCTCCCCTATATACGGCGCCCCTGCCAGTGAATACTTAGTATTTAGGGATCTGCGTCGTACTGTCGATTTGAATGTTGGCTCTGGCTTATGCGTTTCCTGTGCGTTATTGAAAAAAGAGGGAACTTTCTTCCGGGAGATTGCATCCATTGTTTTGTAGATGGCTAGCGCACAGCAAGTTTGAGCTAAAGAAAAACGGCAGATTCAGGTTGTTGTTGTACACGAGAGAAAAGCAAAATGAGGGCAGTGGGGAGAGAAAAATGTAAGGAACAAGAAAAAGGACCTGAAAATGAAGGCAGCTAAAAAAGACAAATCCAAATGGATGGGAATACAAAAATAAAAAAATAAAAAATATGGAGAAGAAAGAAACCCAGAGACCTACATTGATTGAGATACATTTCCATTTAGATGAGAGTATTTTTCTAAAGAGGCGGGCGGTAAAAGAAGGGGTGGTGGGGGGGGGGGGTGGAGGAAAGGGTTTTTGATGTGAATCGCTACGATGCCGTGGCGGTAAAATGCAGCTCACCTCTTGCATCTGCATGAGCTTGAATCCAAAACTTTGAAAGTGCCACATCAAAACTTTACAGAAACCCCGGACCTTACCCTACAGGCAGACATCAAAAAGGAACGCTAACGTAATCTTGTTCCGAGAGAGAGAGAGAGATGTGAAATTGAGACGATTATTTTATCTTTGTGTTGAGTGTGACGCCACCTTCAGGCTTTGTGGTTAACCAGTAATTTAAACACTTTGAACATCTGTGAGACTATGAGCATTAGCTGTGTTCCACTGCTGACACCAGATCACTTTACCTTGGTAAAGAAACATTGCCCTCACCAATCCCTCTTGAATAAATATATATTGTGTGTGTGTGTGAATGAGGACTTGGCCTTATGTAATATCTGTGTGAGTGTGTGTGTGTGTGTGTGTGTGTGCGCGTGTGTGTGTGTGTGTGTGTGTGTGAGCTATGTCTGGCTAATGTACATGAGAACCGTGTTCTCATGTCAGTTAGTTTCATTGTAAATTAATCTCTTTTTAGATGTATAGAGTTTTATAAGTAAAATATTTAATGAGGCAGGAACTGTCTACAGTTATATACTGTCTACAAAATCTACAGTATATCGACTCTTTATATGGTAACTGTAAAGTCACATTGAAGTTTCTATGGAAACCTTAAGAACCAAAGCTTTTAAAAGGCACTTTAATGGGACACGCACACGCGCGTGCATACATACACACTTAATGCAAACAATTGTAATTACATTAAGTAACACTGTGATAAAAATATTTTTCAACTTCTCCTCTGAGGTCTGTGCTTATATCATATTTCATGTCATTGAACTAATTAAAATCGATCATGTTCGTGTGCTGGGGGTTTTCATTTCACGTTTTTTCTAAATGTTAAGATTCTTTTTCTTTCTAATTATTCGTCAATTCTTTTTGTTAACAAAAAGTAACAAAACAGTAATATAAGCAAATGCAGCTCTTTCAAGAGTGAAATGGAAACTATAGCCTGGATACATTAATTTGAGAAAACGTATTAGCAAAAGTTAGTTCCAGTCTCATACTGTATTTTATTTGTTCCAGTTCATTTCCTAATAGTTTTTTGTGTAATTACATCTTAATTGCATAGAGGAGGAGCAGTAATTCAGGTTTCAGAGGAATGAGTTTGACACACTGTTTCAAGGTGTCTTGGTCATCACTAGCATGCTGCCTTTGGAAAGCTAATCTCTATTCTGTTCAATCGCTCACCTACTCAGAGACAACTACAAAGTGACTTCTCTGATAGCAGCTGACAATCTCCATGTCTTCTTATCGTGGCCGAGTTTAAAAGGTTAGATATAGCTCTGAATGTGTCATTTCACATTCTCTATAGTTTCATTTTCAATATAGGCTGCCTTTGTGCCAGTTTTACTTTGCTTATAGAGAGTTGGAGAAGCCAATTTTTTTCTTCCATTCAGGGGAGGTGGGCGGTATGACCAAGAGAAAAACTGGCAGGAAATGATGAAAGAGAGATTAATGCGTCACATGATAACAATCTTTATATACACCAAAAGGGCCTTTTGTTATTTAATCATTGTCTGGTTTGTGCTGTCTGTGTGTGTGTGTGTGTGTATGTGTGCGTGCACGCGCACACGTGGGTACATACATTAAGCTCCTTCTGAATAATGACAATGTCATCATCTCCCTCTTTAAAAAAGCAGAATGTGAAAGGCAAGTGAGCAGAAAGAGGCGGGGCTGTGACTGAATAGGGGGAGGAGACATGGCATCTGGGGAATATTTGCATACGATTAAACAAGGAAGGGATGGATGTGAGAGACCAAATGTGAATATGGTTCAAAATACTGTAGTAGTTGTTTTTGAATTATAGTTATTCATTGCAGTTTGTGCACTCTTGGAAGATTGATGACCAATTATGTTGTGGTGAAATAATGCGCGAGTAATTAATAACATTATAATTTTATACATTTGATTTACATGTTGTACAGTATAATAATATTGAATAATTAATTAGCAACATTATCGTTTTATATATTCGGTTTACATGTTGTACAGTATAATAATATTGAATAATTAATAACATTATCGTTTTATACATTCTGTTTACATGTTGTACAGTATAATAATATTGAATAATTAATAACATTATCGTTTTATACATTCGGTTTACATGTTGTACAGTATAATAATATTGAATAATTAATAACATTATCGTTGTATACATACGGTTTACATGTTGTACAGTATAATAATATTGAATAATTAATTAGCAACATTATCGTTGTATACATTCGGCTTACATGTTGTACAGTATAATAATATTACATAATTAATTAATGACATTATCGTTTTATACATTCGGTTTACATGCTGTACAGTATAATAATATTGAATAATTAATTAGCAACATTATCGTTGTATACATTCGGTTTACATGCTGTACAGTATAATAATATTGAATAATTAATTAATGACATTGTCGTTTCATACATGCATGTGTATGATTGACATGTCATAAAGTTCAATAATATCAGTCAGTCCGGCGCTAGCTGCACAACACAGGGTCTCCTAGCTAGGCACGTGGCTACTATGGCCATGACTACTGTTACCGTGGGGATATCTCCACACGCGGGCCTGTTGTGTCAACCTTTGTGGATGAAGAGAGCAGAGGGGCTGCATGGATTAAGCCTACCTAGCTCTTCTCATCACGCTCTGTGCTCTGGGTTACCTGCCCCCCCCCCCCCCCTCCCCCTTCATTGTTCCCCCACTTTTGGATCTCTTGGCATCTTTCAAATGAACTTGTAGTACTGCTGGCACTTGTGTTTTTATCCTCGTCTGTCAGGAGACGCACGAACGCACGCACGCACATACGCGCACGCACATGCACGCATGCACGCGCAGAGCAGACACGCGCACGCATGCACGCACGCACGAACGCACGCACGCACGCACGCACGCACGCACGCACGCACGCACATACGTGCACGCACATGCACGCATGCACGCGCAGAGCAGACACGCATACGCACACGCACGCACGCACGCACGCATGCACGAACGCACGCACGCACGCACGCAAATACGCGCACGCACATGCACGCATGCACGAACGCACGCACGCACGCACATACGCGCACGCACATGCACGCATGCACGCGCAGAGCAGACACGCGCACGCATACGCACACGCACGCACGCACGCACGCACGCACGCACGCACGCACGCACGCACGCATGCACGAACGCACGCACGCACGCACGCACATACGCACATGCACGCATGCACGCACAGAGCAGACACGCGCACGCGCACGCATACGCACACGCGCAGAGCAGACACGCACGCATGCTTGCACGCACGCACGCACGCGCAGACACGCACACGCACGCACACGCACGTGCACGCACGCACATACGCACGCACACCGCCTCCTCTGGCTGGTCCTTGAGTGTGCGTGGAGCGTTGCACCACAGACCTTTTCCACCATCTCTAGGTTTTTTTTAGGTTTAGAAAATTAACTAAATTGTACAACCAAATGGAATGTTTCCCAGAAAAAAATGAAAAAAACCTAGTACCGTCACCTTATGACAACGTACGAGTCTGTGTGCACAGTGTGTGATATGAGCGTCTGCAGCGGAGAATGTGCACATGTTAGCATCAACCACGCCTATGAAGCTTCATGCAATGCGACGGGTGAATGGAATGGAACGTTTCTGTTTGTACTGTACGCCGTGAGTGAATACTGTCGCTTCAAAACATTCTGGTCTGCATGAAGGGTGAAAGGTTTGGGGTTTTGGGTTGTTCAATCGTGCTCACGTTCCTTCTGTGTTAGCTAGCTCTCGTTGCTAACTACAGCAGCTCTGTTAAGGCACAGGTGGAAGCTGTTTTTTGGGGGTCACAGGTCAAAAGATTGAAGCCTATATATGAGCAGATGAACCTATTAAGCCAACAGAGCGATAAGTTTTGTTTACACAAAATATCTGCCCGCAAGATGGAAGAGAGAAAAGATGATAAGAAAGGTGTTCACAGGTGTCACTTCAGCTATCGCTAAAGCTAAAGCTACAAAAAGTAAACATGAGTGTTAGCAACCACCCTGATGCAGAGTGAAATGGACAGACTGCCATATGCAGGGCAGACACTCACACATCCAGGGAAGACCCCGTGCGGACAGGGGCAGCTGATGAATGAGAGTCCTATTGATTGTGGCAATGCCGAACACTGGCATCTCCTTGCTTTGGAGCCCTGCCTGATGCCTGTGTCTCTGACCACTAGAGAGACTTAAGGTGGAATGAGTTTGGGTCAAATTTGGGAGCATATTCAGGACAGGACATAATCAAAGAGAAATGCAATATTGTGTTATGATGAAGGGATTTGCTGTGGAGAAGAGGCAAGACAAATATAATATGTGTACTTTGTGTCACAATGCAAAGTTAAAGGTTAAAGGTTTTATTTGATTCTCAACGTTGACTATCTTACATATTTTTTTTTTCCGATTTAAGGTCCCATAATGCGGAAGTGACTAAGGCTCTCTATAATGACGAAAGGTGGATGTGGTGTTGCTTTTTAGTGTCATCTTTTCATTGTCAGCTTGTATGGGCACAAATTCATCCTCACTTTTGTTAAATAGAAGGACATGCAGTGGAAACACTTTTTCATTCTTTCATTCAGTCCTGGATTCAAATTAGCAGATTTCTCTACTGTTTTTCCCAGGTGGCAGTACGTGTGACTCTGCACTAATTTGATCGCACATTGAGGTCACTGTGAGCGTGAAAAGTGACAACTTAAGGACAGGCATGCAAAGAGTTCAGACTCACTGTGGCTTTTATGCACGGCACTATTCTCCTCTCAGATCCTGCAGGCCCTCATCCTTGACGTCGGCTAGATCCCTTTAATCCCTGGTTGGCAAAAAAAAAACCCATCTGAAACTGACCTGGGGTCAAATAAAGAGGACTTTTCTTAAGCACGGGGCTGGGCTTCATTCAAAGCCAACGGGATCAGCTCGTTCATTAGTTTCGTAGAGATTAGTGTAAGCATGTTGTTTAGTTCTTTAGCTAGTTGGCTTTTTGGTGAGCCTGTGGTCGCGCTTGTGTGTTTTGGGGTTCATGGAGGCTTTACTTAAGGGCACCTCAAGGCAAACTAAGACAGGAGTGTTTCTGAATCACTTGCTCAGCTTTGGGGGTTTTCCCAGCAAAACATCAGATCTGCAACCCTGTCTAATCTAGGTACACTAACCTTGCATGAAAAAAACATGGGGTTTCTAAACGCGGGCAAGTAAAACCCGAGTGCACTTTCTCTGTGTGTGTGGGGCCTGATATATTAATTAATTCATGTCAAAGGAAAATGTCATAGATGTTCACATTATAATTGCAATAATTGAACAGACTCAGTTCCCATTGACCACACAGTGTACTGTACATTTTTGTGTCTCTAGACTGTATATATAAATGGACACACCTTATGTGACGTCACCACCCATAGGTTTTCTCAAGAACTGAGAAACATCGTGCTGTGCTTGATCTGGCCGTCGCCAACATTGCAGTACCTCACTTTGCCTGTAGCGCCCCCTTATGTCCTCTATTCATTATATACAGAGTTTGGCACCTACTTGTATTCATGTCTCAGCACCGGAGGCTCCCCCTTGGTTTGAAGATTGCGCTGTGCTCACTCTGGCCATCGCCATCTTTGCAATACCTCACTTCACCTGCAACGCCCCCCCATTTGCTATAACGGGATAAATGTATGGTTCGTATATTATATAACTAATGAGATATAAAAGGCACTTGCTCTCAGGAAGATGATCTGTAAAGCCATATGCTGCATGGATGTGTTGCCTACTGCCCAGTAGCGTCTCCGAGTGGCATTCTAGTTTAGACACATTCACAATTGAATATTCCCACTTTTGGAACAGTTTATTTGCTGATTTCTGAGCATTTCCCCACCCCTCTTCCTCTGCCACAAAGAACTATGTGACCTGTGTGACAATTGTTCTATTTTTTTCTTCTTTCTTTCACACGCCTCAACATTTTTCTATTGACCCAAGGTGTGGCCGCAACTTTATGACCCAGCAAAGAGGCCATATTGACACCACATCACCATCGATTTCTCCCCTACCCACCCCTCGATTGCCTTTAAACCCCCTGAGGCTCAATGTTCCTTTCTCATCTGTTGTACATAAAAGTTGAAGCCGTTGGAAAATATAAACGAGGTCGGACCAATTCCACTGTCATTTTCAGGAATTTACACAAAACCAAAAATGAGTAGATAAATAAAATAAAGTAGGAAATATATCAGTGTTTATTGTCCTTGGGGAAATTCCGTTTACAAGGTTGGCACAAAACAACAGGGCAAGATTCAACATTTAATGCATTTGTCAAAAAGAAATATCTGTCATTCGTAGTTCAATATTAACAGAATACTGTATGGAAAAGCATTATTCTGTCATCCACAGCCGTAAAGCTTCTTCTAACTTTTAGAAGGAAGCACAACGCAGTGCTGTTCGAGGCAAAGGTGCTGAGGGTGTTTCAGCAGCCCCTACTGGCTGAGGCTAAACCTTACATCCTACTATTACCTGTACAGTATTTATCTTTTGACAAAATAGTCTGTAAAATTAGTTACATCTAAATGTCTGTATTGTATCATAGCTTTTAAACATTGGTTACATGTTATCCTAATCGTAAAGAGAGAGTCAGAGGCTGGATAAAGGGAGCTTAGTAGATAAGGGAGGTACAGGTTTATTTACATTTACATTTACAGCATTTGGCAGACCCTTTTATCCAAATCGACTGCTGTGAACACTCATTTGCCAAAACCAGGCCCAGAGGGGCATTCGCCCTCTAATTTAATAAATAATACCTTGATAACATTGATTCTAAATGCTGTTTTCTCCAGGAACGTCCAATCATCCGTCTCTCACACAAACTTGACGATGCTGCTCTTCTGCGGGTGACTGATTTTCTCCGTAATGTTATAACATTGTCTGAATGTATACTATTGACTCCTATCTGGGATCAGATCCAAATGTTGTCTGACTATGCTGATCTCACTGTGTGCTGGGACAACAGTGACGTCCAGATACAGATCTTAAATGCCAGGTGGAAATGCAATTTCATTATACAAATTTAGTATTTTATTGATTATTGGTTGGTTAGGAAAGACAATATCCTAAAATATAATAATATAAGTAATATCATTTACATTAATGTTTTGACACATACAGTAGCCTTTACAGTTATTTACTGTAACTTCTGTGGTAAATCATACACTGTGCATTTTGTTTGGCCTACTGTAACCCCCCCCGCTGCCTCATATCACCCCTAGACATTGGACTGCAAAGAGCTATCAGAAAGAATGGGAACACTTTTCCCAAATTGGAACGCATCTCAGATGTTTGGCGTGGCTATAACCTGAGACTTTCACAAGTTCTCCAACTCTCTCAAGCTTTACTCATAAAGGACCCTGTGACTGCATGGGCCACTCTCGCTAGAAAATAAAAGCACTCACTGCAGTACTTCAGGTCATTTTGGAGAAAAGTGCCGGCTAAATACCATTAACACACTGTATCGTTCCCATTAATGCAATATGGACCTCACTCATTGACTTGTATCCATTACCAATGGGCCATATGTCTATACATTGGCTGCCATTACGTGTCAATGAGGCCATAACTTGTTAGCAAAGTGACAGTTAGACACTCAGCTGCTCAATAGCAAGGTCAGTAGTGAGGTGCTTCTTAAGGGTCAGTTGTTTCTTCCTCCAGTATTCCTACTGGTCTGTTCCTCTGGCTCCCAATGACCCCCTCCCCCCCCACACACACCCCACCACAGATATACTTCAAGTCTTTAGCTTCATCATCATCGTTTCTTCCCAGATGTCCCCTACCTTCACAATCCGTCTTGTTTTCTTCATTTTCTCTCATCCTTCCTATTTTTTCCCCCTTAATTTTCTCTCATGCTTATTAACTGTCTCTCTCTCTGTTTACATAAATATAGCCCAGAAGCAGTTTTCTTTGGCTGTTGTGCTCTGCTAGCAATTATTACAGGTAGAGTTCCACTCCTTCGTTCGTGACTGAAATTGGTCTTCAGGTTGAAACCAGCATTAGAAAATCAGTTATTTTAGTTTTTAAAAATCTGCCTTTCTTTTTCACTAGTGCTGGGTAGCATACAGGCTGCTGAAACACATTAAAAATCTAGCCTGGAAGGAATAATAACCAAACTATGATGACAATAATTATATACAGGTACATACAGTATATTTATACTGTACATAACTCGATAAACTGTTATCTGTTATTATGATATTTAACGTTGTGTTATTTAAGCCAAGTCAAATGAATTATTAGCCATTTAAATTCATTGTCACGTTTTATTGTGCTCACTAGACGTGACAAAGACGTAACCACAGTAACCTAGTGTTTACATGCTGTTTCCACTGCTACAACATTCCCGTGCTGTCAAGAGTTGCTTTTTAGCGCGGTCGTCCTGCCAGGACCCCAATGTTTTCCATTAGACGAGTGTGCAAGGGTCGAGAGATATCTACAACCTCTGCTGTCATAACGGTGCAAAGGAGAAACCTGAGCCGTAAAGGTTTCTGCCGGAGAATTAAAATAGAAATAAAAAACGGTGACTGTGGCAGACCTGTCACTTGACCCTCGTCTACTCGCTCCCTCCCTCTCCCTCCCCCTCTCCCTCCCCCTCTCGCTCTGTATCACTCCGCTCAGCGCTCTTTTCAGCGTACATCTCTGGTCTGGGTGACAGCACGGCTTCCTTAATTGGAGCCAAACGTCTCCTTCTCCTCAACACTCACTTCTCTCATTTCCAGCCCTTCTCTTCAATCACCCCCCCCCACCACACACCACACACACATATGCTATCTCTCCTCCCCAACTTTCTACCTCTCCAGCGCTGGAATTGAACAAACGGACGGAGAATGTTATTTATATTTCATAAACCTCCCGTGTTGTGGCTTTGATCTTCCCCACCTGAATATTGAATTAAGTGCTGTTCGTTATGCTTATATCTTTTCAAAGCATGATTATCACTGCGACACGCTGCAACTGCTCTGATTAGATTTGTCCCCGCGTCAATCAAGCGCTGTAAACACATACATCCTCTGCTTTGTTATTTCACTATGGTAGAGAGGTGGCCTTTGTAGCCTTCATCGTCTGTCCACTACACTGATACTGCCAATGCCTTTTATTCTTTGATAATTAGTATCATAGTATATTATATACTTCTTCTTTTATTGATGAGACCAGAATGCCGACTATTGCTTTCATCTCAATTGTTTTAGCTGAGATTGCAGTCTGGAAACCCCGTTAGCATTAGCGTTAGCTTTAGCGTTAGCATTAGTGTTTTCACAGCCACCCTGCGTGTGGACCATTCAGGGTGGGTTAAGTGAGATGACCTTGAAGTCAAGAGCTAGATGACACGATCAAAACAATTGTGCAACGGCGATTGGTTAAACGCTTTCCAATAGTTTCAAAATAAACCAGTCTACGCCCAAAGTAAAATTTGGGTCTGGTTACACCAGTCATCCCTGCAGTGGGTGTTTTTATAATTTGTCTGGACGTCCTATATGGGTTGAACCTGTGAGGAATACGTGGAAGAACAGGTGTTTACAATCTTGTATTTCTTTGCTGAAACAAATCAATAATAATGAAGATGTAACTTGCCCCATCCTTTCCTGTCATTCAAACAAACAAAACAACTAAAATTCTCTATTGACAGACAAGTCACAAAATTAAAATTCATCATAAGAGGGCTCCAATACAACGTCACAGTATGTGCTCAAACAGGTCTCGCCACACCCCCGCAGGCCTGAGAAAGGTCTGATTGGTCCCATTCTCGCTGCATTCACCTGTGTGGCTGACCAGCGGGAATTCCGTTGTGGGAAAGGCGCCTATAGCAAGCCATTCAATAAAGGCTTTCAGCTCCACTTCTAGAAGCGGTACGGCAGATAGCAAAAAAATAGAAGGTGTCCTATTTTCTACCTTTTTTTTTTTGCTGTCACGGGACGCCAATCAGAACAAAGTGGCAACCCAACAGGAAAGCTTGTGGGCAGTACTACACGTTGAAAGTAAGTAGCTGCTTTGTTGGCACTAGCGGGACGGTAGGCGGTTTCACCGCTCATGTGTGAATGCATATGCCCAAACAATGACTTTGCCGCCTTGGTAGTGCTCTCTACTTTTTAAGAGCTACGGGCGCGGGGCGGAAAAAGTGGGAGCGGGCAGAGTGCCTGTTTCAGAAAAGGACGTGTAGAGAGAGGTGGTGGGGAAGGGGGGCGTGATAGAGAGGAGATGAGCTTTTACCACGAGCGGCCAAGCGAGACCATCGATTCCCTTCCCCGCTCACTGGAATGGGAGAGAACAGGACGTCAATCATTCTCTCTCTCTCTCGCTATCTCGCCTTTCCTCCCCGATTCACCTCTCATTTCTCCCATCTCCTCCACCATCACTCACCATGTTCTCTCCCCAAACCCCTCCCGGCCCTCTGCCACCCTTACTCCAGTCTCCAGATGCTCGGGTTGCGTTAAAGACGACATCTATCCCTTGCATGGGGTTGGTCTGCGTCTCAACCAGCTACCTGTGTTGAGATGCAGGATTACAGTTCAAACGAAGGGGAAATCCATTTACGATTATGTTGTAAAACATGTAAGTTTCCTTCATGGTAACAGACAGTAGAGCCAGCATAGCACAGTACGAGATGAGAGAGAACATTTTTGCCGGACCGCGTGTAGCGGGACCGGCCGATATTAGCAAATGTTGCTTACTGACTGACCGACTGACTGACGACCTTGTTAAAAGCACATGCACTATATTCTAGAGTAGGTGGTGGTAATGCACCATGTAGACAGTAGGTGGCGGCAATGCACCAGAAGCTTTGGATGTGATGTTCTGTGGCGTTTCACAAAGGACCCTCATGCTAAACTATGCATTGGCAGTGTTAGCTCATGCTCGTGGCCAGCTCCACTAGGCTTGTCTTGTTTTTACTTGGTTTATCACAAAATCTACAATTTTATTAACAAAACCCAAAACTGGAAGGTTCAAAATATTAATTATGTAGGATTTTAAATGCCTTTAATATTGTAACCTATAAATCCGTGTGAGTGTAGCCAATGTGTGTGACTGACACAAAACTCTACACTTGCTTCATAAAAAAATGAAATAACATGTTCAATAATTGCTCATGTGATAAATCTCATCTGTTCTGGGTTCAGTGCCATCTTCTTGCTGCCTGTCTTGGAGTAGAGGAGCTTTACTATCTTCCTTTCCACAAATGTCAGACGTCATAGTTCAGTGGTGTTGGCACTAGTGGATGATGTGGTGACAACAGTCTCATCTCACATCTCGTGTGTCAGTCTACTCTAACATGACCTAATATTTGCCCTGCAACCTATTGTGTCAGCGTAATAATAACTGATTTCTTTGTTAACTTGAGTTATGGTTTTATATTTCAATAACATGTCATACAGTATGTGAAGCGAGGGTTTATCTTTTTGCTAAACCATTGGCCTACTTACCTCTATCTAAGACCGCATGTTAACATTTGTGATTCAATATTTATTGTATCACTGTATTTTAATGAACCGGCAACCTTTTTAACCTCACTTGCAAATTCCAAAACATGTATTTACCACAAATATGACTTCAGGCGCATTGGCCCTGGACCTCAGATGTTTTGGCACTGGTTGGGACTACATATAATATAATGCAGATGGCCTGCAGAAAGCAGAAAGAATAGATCAGGGCAGAGCAACCATTGTGAACTACAGTTGTGAATATTTGAATAGGCATTGCCATGCTTAACAGCTAAAAACTGCAGAATTAAAACATAACATAGCCTATTTATGTTGCTGTGCGAAGGTTGGACACCTCCCGTTGAAATAACATCCCTTTACGTTTGTAGAAATGGACACTTCTCAGAGGCTGGTACATTTTAACAGTCTAGTTGGCAATATTTTAGCCTGAACGATGGAGCAGAATTAAAACAAAGGTAATATAGCTTAGATATAAACCTCCCGTTCTAAAGTTGACATGTCATCTCAGTCTGTAGGCTATGTCCATTTGTCAAGAGTAGAGGTTTATTAAAATATGTTCAACATTGTCGTGCTATAATATCCAGTCTGATTCGACTGAAAAGACAAAATCAACGTTTTTATTACAGCAACAACGATGTAGACTACGTAGAATACACTCCTAACAACACTTTTCTTCACCAGCAAACCAACAGTAGGATAGCTCTTTCTCCGTGAAAACAACATACGTTTAAACTGTATCAGCGTTGTAGACTAGGCTACGCATTGTCAAAACAATAGAAAAGGAGTTCCTAGCAACTTTTGTGTATAGTGCCACCTTTCGTTTTGGAGAATATTCCAAACTCCAAGTCGCGTGGAGTATGTAGGGCTCGAGGCGAAGGGCCCTAGGTGAAGGGCCCTAGGTGAAGGGCCCTAGGTGAAGGGCCCTAGGCGAAGAGCCCTAGGTGAAGGGCCACACACCACCCAACATGGTGTGTTGAGGCCTTTAGTCTGTATCTCTATGCTCTCCCGTCATAAACATCCTTCCATAACCTTTTCTCTATAGTCTCTTTAGTGTACATCCCTCACTACCTCTGTTTTCCTCTCCACCTTTCTCTATCTCAGTCTATTTGACTTCTCTCTCTCCCTCTCTCTCTCTCTCTCTCTCTCTCTCTCTCTGTATCTCTCTCTCTCTCTCTCTCTCTCTCTCTCTCTCTCTCTCTCTCTCTCTCTCTCTCTCTCTCTCT